>JH430631.1:2316-23013 GCA_000239455.1 Strigamia maritima | reverse complement strand
TAATTTCTCTCTTATATTTATCAAAATATAGAGAGAATATTTACTTAAATATTTTATCATTCAATAAACATTTTATTTTCATAAAACTTAAATTTTCCTATTTTGAATCCGGCGCGATTTTAGCAAATCGCGCCCTCTGGTGGCAACTTTGTAAATTACTACGGTATTGAACCGTCACAGATATAATTGTTTTTGCTAAAGATAAGGAGACAAAGTTACGGGCAGTTGCACTACTGAATAAAGCTTTTAAGTGTGTGGATCTAGGTAGAACCAAAAGATTCCTTGGGATCGATATCATACGTGAGTCCGGGGAATCAGATTTAGTCAGAAGTCATACATTGAGGGTTTGTTTGTAACGTTTTAAGTAGTTTTGGTTTAAAATGTTAAAGAGCCTTTCAAGGTGGGTTTAGATCTTAATGAATTGAATTGGGAGGGTGACATATTGGACGCCAATCAATATCCATACAGAACCTTAGTGGGTATCTTAATGTTCATCTCTCGTTATACTAGACCGGATATCTGCGTGGCCATTAATATTTTAGCTAGATATAATTCGGCACCTAAGTTAATTCATTGGTCATGTATTTTGAATTTGTGGAATTATGTTGTGAGTACTAAAGAAAAGAGTATTCATTTAGGTAAGTTATTGAATCTTGATGTAGACTGTTATGTAGACGCTAGTTGGGCGACTTCAGTTAAAGATAGGAAATCTATAACCGGACAATTCAGGTCATTGAGGTCCATGCCTACCTTAAAAGGCTCTCAAGCGAGTTTGGTAACCATGAACTTTGACAAATCCATAGCATTGTCTGAATTGGTAAAGGAAATGATATAGTTTAAACGTTGTCTTAATGAAGTTGGTAAAATTCAAGGTTTGGAGTTTGGTAATTTTGTCGTGCATTGTGACAATAGGGCCGGAATGCATTTTGTTAAGAACGACGTGGAAAACTCGAAAACAAAGTATATTGATGTGAAAATACAGTTTGTTAAGGAAAGTTATGAATCAAAGTTGTTTAATCTGCAATACATAAATACCAAGAAGAATTTGGCAGACATTTTAACAAAGAGGGTTAATATGCAGAAGATTGCAGATCTATGCAAATATTTAGATGTTTATAGTTTAGAGGGTTAATGAATAAATTCGAGCAGGGGAACTTGTTGTTGTTTGCTCATTTAATTGTCTCGTATTTATTCATATGTAACTTATTATTTATTGTCTCTTATGTTTTTCCTTACTTCTTATTTTATGAACTGTATATATGAATGTTGATTGTAAGCCTCCGTAGTTCACGCGGGCTAAATATAGATTTTAAATAAAATTTTTCCACTTGCTTTTTGCGATGAGACCAAACAGATGTGTCTCCTATTTTCCTTGCTGTTTACATCCAGAATCTTCACCAAACCAGTATAGGATTCAATACCAGATGGCTGCCGAGATCGAGTGGCCAGTGGGCAAGATAGCCGGACTACGGTCGACAGGACCTTCATGCCCGTAACATACTTGGTAGCTTCGAGGACGCAGCACAGGACCTGGCCGACCCGTGGGTAAAGTAATGTCTATGTTATCTTTTCTCCTCTTTCATGGCCCGGGGCCCCTTTGTGAAATAACGCGTCGTGCAAAACGCGGATTTGCGACATCATGTTTGATGGCGCACATAAGGTTCATTAAGAACTATTTGGGTAAGACAGGTCACCGCGTGATCCGTAACCCTTTTGGTACCTAAACCACCGTGTGATTGGAATGGTTTAACCATTGGCGGGAATCAATTTGCACCTCTTTTCTTGGGTCAAGATTTAATGTCTTGGTGACTACATGTGTTGGTCTAAAGTTTAGATCAACTCATGTTAGCTTTGTGACGACCATATTGCAAAGTCAACGTCGATATTCAGATCGCTAGGACTAATTTCTCCAACGTGCTTGCCAAACCACGTGGTAGATCGGAAACAATGGAATAAACTTTGTCGTAAGATATTTATTCAAGTGAAACAATAAAAGTAATTTAAACCTGAATTTAAGTGTTAATCTACTTTAATCTGAACTCATTGCGACTTTGTCTCGGTACTATATGCATTTTAGGCGGTAGTATCGTGTTAAAGTTGCGACTAGAATCGATATATCGTTCGATATATCGATGGCCAAGTCACCCCGTCACAAGCTCTGTAAAAAAGAAGAAAGAAGTGCCAAGCCCGAAGAAAAGAAGAAAGCTTTTTCATATTGTTGTCTGTTGATTTTTTTACTATAATGAAAAACAACTTGATTGATTTAGATTAAGATTAGATAACTTATTTGAATTTGATGTTGATGTCTTGACCAAAACTAATCCATTTTTAATGGTTTACAATAATAATGTTATCAATTAGATTTCGCTTAATTTCACTCATTTTTGCATATACTTTCGTGGTGATAATATACAATATTATGGAATTAGAAATAAGTTCCTTCAATAATTTACGTCAGTTGACGTACAGAATTTCAACTGAAAATGATCAGATTACACAGTGTAAAAAAGGTATAAAAAAAAATAAAGCAGGAAAAAAAAAAGAAAAAAGAAAAAAACGGGGGAACAAACTAATGAAAAACACCAATTATTTGTCTTTATAAATGTCTACATGTCTAAAAGAAAAATTATGATAAATAAAATGAAAAATGGTGATATGGGATAGAATATGAAAATGAAATAATAAACAAAAAATAAAACGTTCAGTAAAGTTATTTTGAAATAGGTACCATGGATATGGTACGTTATGTTAGCGTTCAGTTCAATTTATCCCACCAGTTCAAATAGATAGCGAGATATAGCAGAGATATAGCAGTCAAAGAAATGGCCAAAGAAATCTATATCTATCAATAATATAATAATATAGTAGACCAAAAAAAAACTAAAGTCCATCGATACTGCGATGAATCAAGACAAAGTTATCAATTACCCAATTGAATTCTTGAATTCTTGAATTCTCTGGATTTTCCAGATATGTCACTGCACATTTTAACATTGAAAATTGGCGTGCCCATAAAAACAAAAATTAGGCTACTATTTTACAATTCTGAGAGTTATAAAAAAACTAACAGAACTAACAGCGTTAAAAACGGTCGAGCAGCAATCGAAAGCTTTTTTCGATTTTCGATTTTAATAAAGTTTTATAAGTTGACAATGAATGTTTTTGTTGTAAATCTTGGATGTGTTTTTGAAAATAAAATACAATTGTCGCAGTCTAACTATTTATCGCAATCATTATTATTAGCATCTCCATCAATCATAGAGCTAAAAATAGTGCTAAATTAAATTGCAACATGTCCCGATGATAGAAAATAGCTTATGAAAAAAATATAGAAATGAAAAATGATAATCAGAAATTTTCTAGCTGTTGTAAGACTACCATACTTTAATGAACACTATGATCCAGAAAACTATTAATATTCGCAATATATATATATGTACGATGACTTGCTTAGAGATTATTTTGAAAACAAATCAAACAAATTCTTTTTTTAAATCTAAAACAATACATAGTTTGATGTTGGAAGAAGCTTGTTTCACTACCACAACTGATAAAATTATAACAACCACAACATATAAATATAAAATAAGAAATTGAAACGAATTGAGAAATTAATCTGATGACGACAATTATGAAAAACCTTAAAGATTTATAAGAAAAAAAATATCCAAAAAAGGATTTTACAGAATTCCGCTTTTTCATTACTATTACTAAAATTAGTAAAATACAAAAAGAAAGCTCGATAAACTAACTGAAGAAAAGAAAATAGTGGACATTAAAGACGTAAAAATAGTGTGCTAAATTAAACAAAAGGTAAAAAGCTAAAAAGTTAGTATATATCACCTAAATCATCGAAATCACCTAAAAATACTATCTATATACCGTTCTTTTTTTTAAAAAATTACAAATCGTGAGACGATGGAAGATTTCAAATGTTTGCGCTGCAGTGCAAAAAATAAATATATCCGTAGTATATAAAGTATATGAAAACACCAAAAAGTAAAGCCAAAAATGTCAACAGTTGCTAGAGAAATTGGAATAATGTGAAAACGTGAAACAACTTATAATAAATAAAAGGAAATGGTGAATACGCGATAGAAAATAAAAGATAACTTGTGGCGGAGTAGGTGAAAAAAATGCAGAATTCGAAGGTTTTTATTGTAAATCTTGGATGTGTTTTTGGAAACAATTGTCGCAGCCCAATATTATTATTATTAAAATTAATAAAAGTTAGGTAGGTAACAAAGCACGTTAAAACATGCGATAGATTCTTGACATCTTAAATTATTTAAATCAATCATCCCAGTTCATTTCATGCAAAAGATATATGTATAATCCTAATACATCCTGAACGCCAAATACATAGAGACGTGCAAAACAAATGGAATCTCAACAAAAATAGAGACGTGAAAACCAAACAATATCTAAAAAAAAATATAGAACGAGCCAAAGAAATGGTCAAAGAAATGTATATCTATAATATAGTAGGTGTGTAATGTAATATCCCATGTATGTGTAACAATTAATTAATTAAACAAATGTAAATTCAATAGAAGATATGTAACAAAGCAAAGCAATTGATTTCAAGATAGGTACCAAATCGGAACAACAATACCGCATCTATTTAAATATAAATGAAAACATAAAATAACAGAAATGTTTTTGGAAGACATGACATGTATGTACACAGCACGTTTCAATTCAAAAAAGCTCGATGAACTAACTGAAGAAAAGATAATATAGTGAACATTAAAAGACAAGTGTTGACAATACAGATCGCTACAACACAGAACAAACCCTAATGAGGTCTAGATCTAAAATTCTTCTTTTTATACTATACTCTTGGCCATGGTACGTACACGTACTTCGGATACGTACATTTCATAAAATTTCATTTGAGGTCATATACGGTACTTTTTAAAATAAATGAATGAAGATAACATGAAATGACAGAAATGTTTGGACGACACAATTTTGAAAAACCGTAAAAATTACAAAGAAATAAATAATAAAATAAACTATTTTACAAAAATCCGCAAGATTAAGTTCATGCCTTTGAAATTATTTTTTTTCATTACTAAAAAAAACCAAAAAAGCTCAATAAACTAACTGAAAAAAAGACATTAAAAAAAGTATGCTACATTAAATTATTAAATTAAACAAAAGCTAAAATCTCAAATATGTGTGTGTTGACAATACTGATGGCTAAGCATAAATCCGAATGAAGTCTAGATCTAAAATTCTTCTTTTTATACTATACACTTGGCCGTAATTCGGATACGTCATTCATAAAATTTCATTTGAAGTCATAACGATAATGGTACTTTGGAATTAATTATGCACACGTTGCCCACAAATGACTGTTTTATTTAGTGCTAACAGTTAGTTAGAAAGAAAAAACTAAAATATTAATTTTTTAATGAAATTTGGGATTTTGGATATTAGAGGCAAGAAACGTTGTTGAAACATACTGCTGCCCTGTTTTAAATACACTCACATAAATTATCACGTAAATAATCACTTCCCATCGATAATCGCATCCCATCAAACGCATCATTTCATGTAAATAAATCACACATCAAATCTCTGATGAAATTTTTTAAAAGAAAATGTTAATTTTTGAATATATAAATGTAGTAAAGCTAAAAGCTAAAATGTCAGATAAATGCGAATAAACAATATAAATTATGGATTAAAATGAAAATAATAATACAAAAAAAATATATAATTACACTTTTAATTCGAAATTAAGTTATACAGTTTAATCCAAAAAAGAAATAGAAAAAAAACACCACTTTCCGTAAATAGGAGTGACCCCCCTTGGCGACATCCTATGAAGTTTATTTTTTTAAGTGCGTGCGTGTCAACTCAGGCCTCGAATTTGAGAACTTTGCAACCATTTCTGATGCCTTTTTTCAATGATTTGTGTATGAATTGACGGTGTTTTAGGGCTAACTTACCACAGTGCATGAAAACAACAGTATTTCGAACATTTTGGAACAATTTTCAACAGTTTCTACAACATTCTTAAGATTTTTAACATTTTGTTTTAATCTAAACTTTGAAAACTTTAGTGAAACTTATATACATTCAGTGAACTATAGTGCAAATACAGTGAGTGAAAATACAGTGAAAAAGTGAAATATTATTGTGTTGTGGTTTTTTTTGTGCTACCTACGCCCTATCTAAAAACTGTAAGTAAAACTTTTTAGATTTAGATTTTTAATAAAATTTTTCGCTAAAGATAAAAGCAAAAACAAAACATTTTAAATAAAAAAAAGATTTTTTATTTTACAAAATTAAATACAACGCGACCAAAAAGAAAATAAAAAAAAAAACTAAAACTAAAATTTGAAGTTTATTTTATATCTTTAGAGGATAATTTCGATATAAAATTTCTTTTTTTTTTGTTTTTTGTCTAGCATTTTTCATCTATTATTATTACAATTTTTTATATCAATCGCTATGTTTGATTTATTTTCTAGCAATTTTTACTTTTATGTATGTATACATATATATATAATATATATAATTATATATTATTATATTTATTATTATTATAATTAAAATATATAATTAAAATATATATAATTATTATATATAATATAGATATAATAAATATTGCGAATCATTTTGGCCCATCTTTGAAATGCGTGTTTTTTTGGTTTTTTTTAAAGACATTTTTATTCATTCTTACAATTACATATCAATTCAATCGCTCTGTTTCATTTTTCTAGTAATCTTTACCTTTACTATAAAATATAATAAATATTGCAAATCATTTTGGCTCATCTTTTACAAAAATTTCGTGATGTTTGATATGAAATGCGTGTTTTTTTGTTTTTTTTTAAGGCATTTTTATTCATTCTTACGATTACAAGGCATTTCAAACTGTCAGAATCTTATAACTTTGGTTTCAGCACTATTACAATTAATATATAGCTGTTTAGCACCGATCGAGGGTCGAGCTGCTTGCTACTTTTATGTTTTTTATGGCATAAGTCTCGGCTCTATAGCGTATGCTGCATCAATTTTTTGATACAATCTCGTTATACAAAACGTTATACAAAAGTTTTATAGTGTGTGTGAGACTATCTTATAAAAAAAAATACCTTGGAAAAAAATAGTAAATAGGCTTTTCATCTCTAAATTGTGTGAATTCACGGTATTTATATATATAATATATCGGTGATTCGCCACTCGTAATACAGTGAGTGAAAATAGTGAACTATAGTACAAATGCAGTGAGTGTAAAAAAATACAGTGAAAAAGTGAAATATTTTTGGGTTGTTGGTTGTTTTTTTTGCTACGCCATCTCAAAACCATAAGTAAAACTTTGTAACGAAATTTTTTTCTAAAGACAAAAGCGAGAACAAAAGAATTAGTAAAAAATAATTTGAACAAAAATAAATACGCAAGCAAAAAAAAATAAAAAACTAAAACATTTTAACACTGAAAATTTGTAAATTTGAAATTTTTTTTATTTTGCAAATTATTACCTAATTAATTAATTATTTTATTTAGAAGATTAATTAATTAATTAACTAAAAAATATTTAAAATAAGAACAACCAGAAATTTTTAATTAAACCTACTGTACTATCTCCTGATTAACCTGCTCTACTTTCTCCGGATTAACCTCCTCTACTCTCCTGATTAATCGGCTCTACTATCTCCTGATTAATCGGCTCTACTATCTCCTGATTAACCGGCTCTACTATTATTTCTTGACTCATTTGTTTATCAATTATATCTTGGGCTATTTTTAAGGCCTTTTGGTAGATCATTTCTTGTATTGCCTTTTCTTCTGCCCGCTTCTTTTCCGCATGCTTCTTAAACCATTCCGCTTGTCTCGCAGCATCTTTCTTGTGCCATTCCGTCTTCTTCGCAGCTTCTTTCTTGTGCCATTCCGCCTTCTTCTCAGCCTCTTTCTTCTCCCACTCCGCCTTCTTCGCAGCCTCCTTTTTTTCTTGGGCCGCTATTTTCTCTGCTTTCATTCTCGCCTTTCTTTCTCTGTTATTTTCTTTTGGGTCTGAGTAGGGTTGAAAACGTTGATTACACCACTTCGACCTCTTCGACCTCTTCGGTCTGGACCTCAACTCTGACCCTGACTTCTGTCAGATTCGACATAATGATTATTAACCAAATTTCCATTAAAATTGTACACATTACCACCTGCTGGTCTGTCAGGTTGTCCATGGACTATAGATGGATTCACCACTACTGGATTCACTACTCAATTCACTACTCGATTATTATTATTATCTGAATTCATTATTATATTATTATTATTATTATATGATATGACTGCTAAGAACTATACTAATGAATTAATGATATAAACTGAACCTATCATCGGTTTATATATTCCATTATGTATTGCCATTACGTTTGTCATACATTTCCAATTAGAGACGTTTGACCACTGAGATATGTCATGTCATTAGTAATACGTTTATCTGACGTTTATTACCTCTCGTTTTATCAATTTTTTTTTATAACATACACGGTAGTTTGGAGTGTTATATATTTTTTGTTTAGCATTTTTATCTGTTATTATTACAACTTTTTTATATCAATCAAAATTTTTTATTCATTCTTACGATTACAAGGCATTTCAAACTGTTCGAATCTTATAACTTTGGTTTCAGCATTATTACAATTAATATATAGTCGTTTAGCAGCGATCAAGGGTCGAGCTGCTTGCTACTTTTATGTTTTCTATGGCATAAGTCTTGGCTCTATAGCGTGTGCTGCATCAATTTTTTGATGCTTTCTCGTTATACAAAACGTTATACAAAAGTTTTATAGTGTGTGTGAGATTATCTTATAAAAAAAACCTTGAAAAAAAATAGTAAATAGGCTTTTTATCTCTATAGTGTGTGAAATTACGGTGTTGTAGTGCTAAGTTACAATTACAGTGCATAAAAATTTGATGTTTTATATAATCTATCGGCGATTCGCCATTCCTAATACAGTGAGTGAAAATACAGTAAACTATAGTGCAAATGCAATGAGTGTAAAAAAATACAGTGAAAAAGTGAAATATTATTCTGTTGTAGTTTTACGCCATCTCAAAACCGTGAGTAAAACTTGTTAGCTATAATTTTTTAATGAAATTTTTCTCTAAAGTTAAAAGTGAGAACAAAACAACTAATAAAAAAATTTTTAACGCGACCAACCAAACAACATAAAAAAAGAATTATAAAAAAAACACAAATTTTATCACTGAAAATAATTTTTAACTTTGAATTGTCATTCACTTAAAATTTTTTTTTTTGAGTGCGGCGTGTGTCAAAACTTGGGCCTCAAATGTTGGTACTTTGCAACCATTTCTGATGCTTCTTTTTAAACAATTTGTGTGTAAATTCACGGTGTTTTAGGTGTTATAGGTTGTAGGTTAATCATAATAATTATTAGTTATTAGTTATTATTATTATTACTTTTTATTACGATTTACAACTTTACTATCAAACACAGCGATTGATTTTATTGTGTTGTTTGTTTCCATCATATATTTTTTAATTGATATTTATTTATATTGATATATATTTCTTTATTTATTTATTTAATTGTTTATTTATTTTTTTATTTATATTTTATTGATTTCGTTACTTACTGATTGATATTTGGAAATTTAAAATTTTTTATTAATGGCATATTTTTTTTAATGATTATGATTTATTTCAATGTGTATTTATTATCTGTTGGATTTTATTAATAATAATTTTTTTTTAAATTTTATTAACTTAGTGTTATTGTTATGTTATATAAGTGTATTACATGATAGCTATACGTTTCGTAGGCAGGTACACATGAAGCATTTTAGGCAGGTATGTAAAATACTAACAGTTCCCCTCACAACATGCACAGGTTGTGGGAATGGAACAACAAAAAACACAATTCTACTAAAGCATTAGCACCTGTTAGGACACAAACAATAACCTATGAACAACACTGGCTGAACATATCATAAAGACCTTACGACCAATAAACTAAACTTGATTAACTTCAGTTTTATCATGGTCGTAGTACATATTAATCTCACTCTTAACCAATTTTGAAAAATAAAAATTAGTTGAGCTCTATAAAAAAGAAGAAAGAAGTGCCAAGACAAAAGAAAAGAAGAAAGCTTTCTTATATTGTCATCTGCTCGTTTGCTCAATTTGATTGATTTAAGGATTTTTTATGTTTAGAAAACAGAGATTTTTGGGTAATGGCAACTTGGAATCTTGTCTGGACCAAAGTTAATTCATTTTTTGTGCGTTCGAAAGGGGATCTTTGGAAAAGGAATCAAATTCTCGACAAATATTAAGTTATTTTTTAGTGCTACTATATCAATAAGCAAGTCTTCGACAATGCAAATACTGAGTATGTATGGATGGAACAATAGAAAGACACAATTCTACTAAAGCATTATAGGATTTGAGAAGGATAAGCGGATGCTTTCATATCGGTATTTCATTTCTAACTGTTTTAGCACCCATCAGGGTCGAGCTGCTACTTTTATGTTTTGGTTTTTATCAATTAATTAATTAATTAATTAATTAATTAATTAATTAATTAATTAATTTATTAATTTATTTATTTATTTATTTATTAATTTATTAATTTATTAATTTATTAATTTATTAATTTATTAATTTATTAATTTATTAATTTATTAATTTATTAATTTATTAATTTATTAATTTATTAATTTATTAATTTATTTATTTATTTATTTATTAATTTATTAATTTATTAATTTATTAATTTATTAATTTATTAATTTATTTATTTATTTATTTATTTATTTATTTATTTATTTATTTATTTATTTAACAATACTTGTTTACAACATACAAATAAAAATCCAAATCAATTACGTCATCGTCAATTTGGAAACCTTCAGCACTTAAATACTCAATATTATCGTCAATGTAATCATTATGTTCGAAATGTGGACAATCCAAAATTGCTTTCCTATCCACCACACTCGTCACCTCTTTAAAAAATAATTCTAATATGCATAAATTATTCCATGTGCACAAGTATCGACACATGCCATAAAGTGGGTCCCCTGATATAATATCATGACTATTCTTAGCTGTCACAATCATTCGGCTGATCTTAATTGTATATTTGTTCCATAAAAAGATATAAAAACTCAGTATAATATAATAATAAAATAATAATACGAATTATTCTGGGATGGATGGATGCGGATGGTGTGATATTATGAAAATTATGAAAGAAATATATAAATGCTTTGTTTTATATATATAAAACAATATATTTGATATAGGTCTGTAATACTATTACGTAGCATTAGGAAAAAATTGTTTCATTTAATGTACACGATATCATGCGATATTATCGATTACTCGACGTGATTTTTTTTTAAGGATTATCTATCGATGATTGATTTAATAGTGTTGAAGCACTAATGCTTCAACATTATGGGTGTTATGGACGAATTTGTATAAAAAAGACGACAGAGCGGACTTAGATCGAATGGATCTCGGTCAAGCTGTCCGGACCACGGGGCGTTTTTAACATTATTGTATATTAGGTGGGTTTGGGTCCTGGAAAAAGTGTCCAGACCACACAGCTGTCCGTGTGCTTTTGTGTCTTATTCTGATCCAATCTCAGCTAATTTTTTTAAAATTTTTAAATAGTGTGCCTGCGTGTGTATGGGTGGGTGGGTAGGTGTGTTAAAGATGAATTTGTGACGAAAAACCGTAATGACAATTGCAATTGTTTAAACAGAGTTAAATCAAAAAAACTTTATAATGAACAAATATAGGATTTGACGATTAAATCACGTTATTTTTCTCTTCATACTCATCCTCGTTTTCCTGTCTTTGTTTAATCTATATGGTATGATTTTTAATTTTTAATTAATAATTAAGAATTAATTGATATATTTATTAATTTATTTATTTATTTATATACAAAATAAAATTATTAATTAATTTATTTATTTATTTATTTATTCATTTATTTATTAATTAATTAATTAATTAATTAATTAACTATGAACTAAAAAATACTAAAAAAGTACAACCAGAAATTTTTAAACTTACTGTACAACCTTCTCTACTATCTCCTGAAGAACCTGCTCTACCATCTCCTGATTAACCTGATCCATTTGTTTATCAACCATATCTTGGGCCATTTTTAAGGCCTTTTGTTTGACCATTTCTTGTATTGTCTTTTCTTCTGCCTGCTTCTTTTCCGCATGCTTCTTAAATCACTCCGCTTGTCTCGCAGCATCTTTCTTCAGCCATTTCGCCTTCTTCTCAGCCTGTTTCTTGTCCCACTCCGCCTTCTTCGCAGCCTGTTTCTTGTCCCACTCCGCCTTCGCAAACTCCTTTTTTTCTTGGGCCGCTATTTTCTCTGCTTTCATTCTCGCTTTTCTTTCTCTGTTATTTTCTTTTGGGTCGGAGTAGGGTTGAAAACGTTGATTACCACTACTTCGACCTCTTCGACCTCTTCGGTCCGGACCCCAACTCCGACCCTGACTTCTGTCAGATTAGACGTAATGATTATTAACCAAATTTCTATTAAAATTGTACACATTATCACCTGCTGGTCGGTCAGGTTGTCTATGGACTCTGGATGGATTTACCACTACTGGATTCACTACTCGATTCACTACTCGATTATTATTATTATTATTATTATCTGAATTCATTATTATATTATTATTATATGACTGCTAAGAACTATACTAATGAATTAATGATATAAACTGAACCTATCGTCGGTTTATATATTCCATTATTTATTTGTCATTACATTTGTCATACATTTCCAATTCGAGACATTTGACCACTGAGATATGTCATGTTATTAGTAGTAGGTTTATCTGACGTTTATTATCTCTAGTTTTATCATTTTTTTTATGAATTTTTTTTTATTACATGTAAAATGTAACAATTATTTGATGTGTTTTTTATGGACATATTTTTTTACAAATGCAAAAATGTTAATAATTATTTAAGAAATTATTAAGCTTTTTCGCTGTTATTTATGAATGGCGACAAATTTAGCACCAATCAGTATCGAGCGGTCTTTTTTTATTTATTATTATTATGACGCAAGTCTCGCTGCTGCCGTGTGCTTATGTGTCTTATTCTGATGCAATCACGACTAATTTTTATAAAAGTTTTAATAGTGTTTCCCTTACAAAATTTCAAAAATATGTGTGTGTGTGTGTGTGTGTATGTGTATGGGGTGTGTGGGTGGGTGGCGAATTTGTGCTTTAATGAAACAGAGTTAAATAGTTAAATAGTTAAAGAATTTATGGATCAAAATAGATAGATAAACAAAATTTATTAATTGAAACTATTAAAAAAAATAAATAAACAAAAAAAAATTTAAAAAATAAAATAGCTGTGTATCCATATCCAACATTCGTTTTTCAAATAAATAAATTTGATAAACTTTTAACCCGGCAACGGCAAAACTACACCAGCATTTTTTAATTCAGATAAAATCTTTGATCCATACTCAATGCAGCTTGCAGTTGAATCATTAAATTCTATTGCTTCTTGTGCACAAATGCATTTTGCATATTGCATCAAGAATATCCCACAATCGTAACCATTTTGCTGTCTAGGTAGATTTCTTAATATAATTTGATTATACTGGATCTTTTCTTGACCTTTACCTAATACATCGGTGTAAATAAGTTGCAACCATCTCTTGGTGTAATCAAATGGACCATCACCATTTTGTAACCTGGGTAAGAATTTAAGAACTTAATTTCTTTAGTGCGATTGTCAATCACAATTAAAGTCCAATGAGATCTCAAACAGTATGGAATTAAAATGATGTCGAAATCATCAAATATGTCCAACGATTGTCCCTCACGTCTATTAAGATTTTTCGCTAACATAATCTTTAAAACTACTTAACATGTCCATACCATCCTTCAATGCCGACAAAACAGTAAAAACTTTTAGTTGGCTTTGAGCAGATATCATCCATAAATATGCATCGATAAGACCATCTCCAATATATTTATCTGAATCTTTTTCAAATTCTATTGATTGTAATAACGGCCGAATATCTCTAGGAATAATATCAATACCATGTACATTAAACCCCTCGATAACTTGCTGCTCTGATGCTGGTAATGGTGATGGTGGTACGACTTTTTGTTTTCCAACAACTCTTGTAATAGTTTTAGCACGTTTCGTACGAGGTGGAGGATAAATTGGTGGACGGTTCTTATTCCTATTAGTATTATTATTATTATTATTATTATTATTATTATTATTATTATTATTATTAATAATAAATTGGCCGAATTGATGATCCAAGACTTCCTTATAAACAATATTCTTTGTTGTATTTTAATAACACTTTAATGCCCTTAAAAGATCGAACTCGCGAAAAAGCCACATATAATTGCCCATGACTAAAAACGCTTACTACGTTTAGAAGAAGGCCAACTCGTTCAAAAGTTTGACCTTGCGCCTTGTTTATGGTCATGGCGAATGCAAGACGAATGGGAAATTGTCTGCGAATCAATTCATAGGGCAAATCAGTGTCACTTGGTTTCAAATCAAGTCTGCTGATGTATACCACTTTGCCCTCGTATACTCCGCCTACAATTACAGCTTGAATGAAATGATCAAAGAGGCCAACGATTCTAAGTCGAGTGTCATTACACAAACCACGCTTAACATTCAAATTTCTAAGGAGAATGATCAAAGCTCCAACTTTTAAATGTAACAAGTGTGGAGGCATTCCCGAAGGAGTGACTGAATTTACAAATTCCACTTGGTATTCATCATCGTTTTTAGTGATGATACTGTTGGTGCTCGCATAAATTCGACCGATGCTGGACATTCTTTTGATAATGTTATTATTCAATCGCAACGTTTGCTCGTTTTTGGTGAACAGAAGCGCATTACGATGCAAATCTTGATGAACGACATCAGCATTATCAAATCCCAGAGGAAATACAAACTCAATAAGTTTAACCGTTTCCGTTTCTTTACAAATTTCGGGGATGACAATCTCGTCATTCTCAATGTCTACGTTGACCTCCAAGTTCTAACAACCACTTTGAAAATTCAATTTCCTCGACGCCGGCACGCATGTTTTGAGTCAAACAAAGTGTTTGAAACAGAGGCCAGAGCTTCCAGCGTTTAATGCTGATTTCAATCACGGCTGCTTTGCCAGCTTTTGGTAAAACGAGCAAAACTTGACAAAAATTGCCACCGAGAACAATGACTTTTCCAGCAAAGGGCAAATCTTTGAGTGGACTGTCGTTACATGCTATGTCACGTATCATTACATCCAGCGCAATCAAAGCGAATTTTGGCGCCATAGGAGCTTCGTCCCATATAATAACTTTGGCCTCATTCATTTTTTGCGCTTGAAACGAATTTGCTTTGATGTTGCACATGGAAGTTTCCACCAGAGGCACGGGCAACTTGAATCGCGAATGAGCAGTGCAACCGCCACACAGCAGTGTTGCCGCAATTCCAGTGAATGCGACAGCAATTACGCTGACCTTGCGACCACGACAATGATGAATCAGAGCATTGTACAAATACGTTTTGCCTGTCCCACTGGGTCCGTCGATAAAAACGCATCGGCCTGATTTACAATCTGTCGATGGCAAGTCGATTGCTTTCAAAACTAAACTAATGGCAGCATTTTGCTCGACATTCATATTAGCGATTTGATTTTTTCCTAAATTAAATTCTTGTTCGTCACTTAGCTGATCTGGAGGATCTACTGCATCAATCTCTTCTTGGTCATTAGCTGAAATTTCTACGGATATAGGCAGGCCAAGTTCCTGGCAACTGGTAATCAACCTACGAAATTCCAAATCAATTACCTGAAGAGCCCGTTTTAAACCGTCACCTAGATTCTTTTCTATTCTCGTGAAATCTTCAGCCATGCTCACTTTAAATTTCTCCCAAATATTTGATGGCTCCACCACCGTACAAAAGCCTAAAATGACAATAAACAATTGACGCAATCGATGTGGCATTTTAGTGCTCACGGCTTCTGTCATGCAGGCGATCCATTCCGTGTCGTCGTCTATCCGCACCAAATATCTAAGTTTGGCTGCTTCTTCAATTGTCTTTGCCACCATCATTTGTTTTGTCAGGCCATCATAGACGGTTCTCAAACTCTCAAAACTCGTTGCGCCACGCACATTAAGCAATAGAAAACGCAAATGAAACCGTTCTCTATCTCTAAGAGAAACCATATACATTCTAGTAATCACTTTTTTGCCACCGCGTTGCCTGACTGTCCATTTGGATTTAGACTTATTCCAAACATAATTTTCTGGAATTTACGAATAATAATATTGATTTGCATACGTATCTTCATTATTCAGTTCAAACCATGCCATGAGCATAGTTGGTTTTTTATCTGCCTTTTTCAAAGCTGCTTCTTCTTTGCCGTCACTAAAAACTGAACCTAATATCCAGTTCTGCCAAATGTTTGTTGACCTTCTTTGTGGCTCGTGACCCTGGCGTGACCTTGGTGGACAGTGGAAGCGATGTCCAAATGAAAAATATGCGCTTTGATAAAATCCAGTAAACCTCGCATAGGTTTTTCGCAAATATCTCCGCAACCGTTAGTCCGATCGAGCTGCGACAAAAACCATCGAATTCCTCTCGTTTTTCTGGTTCTGATGCATATAAATACTTGGCCCAATCAAGCCTAAATGTCCTTGAAAAACGCGAATGATATCATGGAAAATTCCACAAACTCAGCCCATAAATTCTCTGGCAATTTTGTATCATCCAGAATGGACCTGACTCCATCATGAATAATCCTGTTGACTCTCTCTGCAACCCCATTCATCTGAGGACTGTAAGGGTTTGTACGGTGATATTGGATCCCAACTTCATTTAAGTAATTCTCAAATTCCCTAGAACAGAATTCACCTCCCCTGTCGGTTTTAACAGCTTTAATTTTCCTATTTAACTGTCTTTCTATTCTAACTTGAAATTTCTTAAATGTTTCAAAAGCCTGATCTTTTGTTTCGATTGGATAGACCCATACATAACGCGAATAGTCGTCAACTAAGCAAAATAAATATTCTGAATATGAGACACAGGATGCCTTGTCCCACAAGTCCATATGAATCAGACCTAAAGAGTCTCTAGTTGATGCCTTGTTGCACCTCGGGTAAGGTTCACGTGTGGACTTTGAAATATTACATGGTTCACACTGAATAGCGTCGGCCCGCTGATTTAAATCAAAACCCTCGACATATTTACTGCTTTTTAAGTAATTAAGCCCTTTTGAGTAGAAATGGGCAAACCTGCGATGCCAAGAAGCTACACCTTTGACTAAATAAGCTTCACTGTTGTTCATTGACCCATTGTTAATTACAACAATTGCATTAGATCTATTTGCATTGCTAATTGCTGGCAAAGCACGCCCTACTAATTCATAAAGACCATGACTATCGGTTAAAATACTGTACAAAATACAATCATTAAGCTTATTCTTGAAAACTTTCAACTTGTTATCTGCACCAAAGAACTTATATCCTGCCTTATCAATCTTTGAAATGGAAATTAAGTTTCGCTTAAAATTTGGTGCGTAACCCACATTGGTTAAAGTGACTGTCTGCTGGACTCCACTCGGACTGACTACTAATAGCTTAATCTCTCCAATTCCCAGAATTGAAGAGAAGCCTTCACCTAACTCTATGGGCAATGGCTTAACCTCCTTAAAGTTAACACACAATGATTTGTCCGAAACACGTGATTAGTACACGCAGAGTCCAGAAACCAGCCACTCGAGCGCAAATCACACTCCACACTCGACAATACACTTGAATTTACAAAATTTGAATTGACACTTGAATAAACAACGTTTGAGTTACCTTTACCTAGCAAAGTATTTGCCAAAAATACAACACTGTCCTTGTCCTTCTGAGCACGTGCACTTACACTAACACTTTCACTAACAGGCCTTTGTTTTCTTGGAGAAGGGCAGTCACGTGCAAAATGACCCTCGCCCTTGCAGTTAAAACACACTAAAGGTCCTTTCTTTTGTGATGAACCAGCGCATCTGTCCGTAGTTGATGCACTTGAAGAATTTGACACTTTTTGACGTTGGCCCTTAGTTCTCTGATCTTTAGATGACTGCTCGGTTGCAGTAAATGCCTTTTTCTCCAATGGAGCGCTTGGAGCTGTTGAATCAATGTTCCTGTAGTTTTCCTCGGCTTGGATCGCTTGAGAGACCTTGTCCCAAGTGAAATCGGTGTCAGGCCACTGGTCTATGATCTGCCTGATGCCATCAAAGCCTTTGCCGCATCGAGCAAGCAAGGTATAGGTGTGGAGATCCGAATAAGTCATTCCGGTGTTCTCCAAATCCTTTCCGGCACGTTCTACGCGGCTGATGAAAACTGACATCTCTTCTCCGTCCTTGCGTTTGATACTGCAAAAATCCTGCAGTAACTTCATCTTACGGGATCGAGTACCCGGCTCGAAAACTGATGCCAGATGTGTCCAAACCTCCTTGGTTGTTGTATATGTGCAGGCAGCATCTCTATATTTTTCTGATATGGAATTTATCAAAATTGCCCTGGATTTCACCGCATGTTTTTCATGTTTTTCCTTGACTGTGTCTGGTTGCTTCTCATCAGGCTTCTTCTCTCGTCCAGTTTCATCTATGAAGCCATGGAGGTTGTTTTCCTGCAGCAACAACTTGATGTCTTTTTTCCAAGACAAATAATTGTCTTTTGTGAGGAGTTTGAAGTGTGACGCCTTTGATTCCTTAGAAATATCGTCCTTGCCCATCCTGAGACGTTATGCTGGCTCTGAAAAACAATAAGAGAGGAGACAGCCACCGAAATATCCAGAAAAATCAGTCAAAATGTATACGGTACCGTAAATTGTTCCAAAATGAGTTTAGGGACAATGTTTGCTTTCCTGCCGGGCCTAAACCATCCTCTGCTACCATGAACCTAATATCCGGTTCTGCCAAATGTTTGTTGACCTTCTTTGTGGCTCGTGACCCTGGCGTGACCTTGGTGGACAGTGGAAGCGATGTCCAAATGAAAAATATGCACTTTGATAAAATCCAGTAAATCTCGCATAGGTTTTTCGCAAATATCTCCGCAACCGTTAGTCCGATCGAGCTGCGACAAAAACCATCGAATTCCTCTCGTTTTTCTGGTTCTGATGCATATAAATACTTGGCCCAATCAAGCCTAAATGTCCTTGAAAAACGCGAATGATATCATGGAAAATTCCACAAACTTGAAAATGGCGGTCCGTTGCCAAAATGGCGATATCTCGCGAACTGTTGAACCTACGACGATGAAATTGGCATGGTTGGATTCGCCTTGCCTGTGCGCTTCGAATGGTGCCTGTTTCAGCTCTGTAGCACCAAAACTTGCCGAGTTATTTAGCAAAAACCGGAATCCCACAAACCTAAAAAGCATAAGATGTTATTTGAAAAGAAGACACATTTTTAACAAATAAAACAAATCAGGTTTATATCAAAATGAGGAAAACGAGGACCAGCTCAGGTTAGACTACTGTGAACCAGTCATGTCCGTCTAGAGCAAGTGTCTCTACAAAGGTCAGTTGACACTTATATAACTTTCAGTCACATGACTAAGTCATGTGACCCACACATAGCAATGTAAGAGCCAAGACAAGGCAGTAGATGAGACGCAATGCTCCCACTGCCAACGCCATCTATTGACCAAATAGAGAACTAAAACAGTAAATACATCACCATTACATCAAGGTGGGCATGGTGATGTTCAATGAATAAACAACACTATTTCACAAGAATGCAAATAATCTAAACAACATTCTAACTACAAAGTCATTGCAAATTAACTAAACACATTCCTGTGACAACACATGATGAATGCTACTTGCACTACACATATATATCCGCACTCTAAGCACAGTACACATTGTACGTCATGTACTCTACAGAACATACATTGTGCTTACAAATAAATAATACAACTTAAATGAATATAACCATTTTGATTTACCAATATGTGTCCTAGACACGCACAAAAACTACATTCTGATCTAATGGCAAATTAACAGCCATTTTGTACACGACATGTGATTTATCGTGCATTTTCATTTCGAAAATTCTATGGCAGGACTCACCCGAAGACACATATCGAGTTTCAATAAAATTATTCACTTCATCCCAAACAATAATTTCCCCCTTTTCCTTTTTCTTCTTCCCTTCTTCTTTATCATTATTATCATTATTAGCAACATCAACATTAACAAAATTTGGATTTGGATTGGGAATTTCTTCAGCATTTCTAGGTATTTCTTCTACAATTTTTACAGTCGCACAATCGTGTCCTTTGTAAACATATTTGTGCAAGTACTTGACACTTTCGATGGAAGAACAAACCTCCACGTTGATGTGAGCATTGTACTTTTTGCTCAAATATCGATTGTAAGGTACAACCCATCTGCAATCAATTGTAGTTTCACTATGATTTTTCTGGTTAACTTTAACAAAGCTATGCGAATTGAGACGACGACGATAAACGGGATAACCTGAGTCGTTTGCAATAGTTTCCTCTGCAAATTCTTTAGGAAATCGTTTCATACATTTATCACTGGTGAGATCATAGCAGGGTAAATTCCTATTTCTCTCAGCATTCACTCCAAACTCACAAGGGCCATGTATCATTTGCTTTTTAATAATCGCGTATAATTCAGGATCA
>JH430630.1:24937-43805 GCA_000239455.1 Strigamia maritima | reverse complement strand
CACGAAATAGTCGTTCAAAATCCTCCCACGTGGTTGGTTTGGGTTTTGTGACATCCACCAACGTTGTGCCTTCCCTCGTAACGCCTGGACAACGTATACCTTTAGGTATTCAACAACTGGTATTCTCATGGTATAATAGTGCGCATAAAGTCTTCCCAGAAACAGATCAACTGTATCAAACTCCGCTTTATCAGGATCAAAATAAGGGATTTTTTCAACCTTAAGGCGATATTGATGCAAAATATTTGATGGTGCAACGCCTCTTTGAAGTGATGTGAAGAGAGTGATAAATGGTCCTTGGTTTTTGGTTCCTGGTAGGAAATGCACACTTTTTCTCAAATCATTTCTGACATTAGTCCCTCATTGATGATACGAGCCGATTGTCGTGTTGAGATAACGGAAGGTGCCAACAATGAGGACGCAGTTGTAAACACAGGATGTGTAGTCGTCGTCATCGTGGTAGTGGTCGGCAAAACGGTGGTTACAATCGTCGTGGTCTCGGGTACAAATGGATTTCCTGGTGTAGAAGTTGCAAATGGATTTTTTGGACGCGTCAGCTGGCTCGTGCTCCTGGCCAACATGAGGTGCCAGTGGATCCTCTGCACGTGGGGCAGTAAGGTTCGTCGAACTTGTAGGTACAAATCCAGCACGTCTTGCCTGACTGGCTCTATTCACACCATCCAGAAGTGCTTGGACTAGAGCTGTATGCTTTTGGTCCAAACGTTCGTTGATTCGAGTCTCCATAGCTTTAGCTCGTCTGTCAACCGAGTTCTCGAATGCATCGGTGATCCTTTGCAAAATTCGGTCTTCCAGTCGACGCTCCCGCATCTCCTGACGTGTGGCAAAAACTTCATCCTCTTCCATCGTAAAGGTAGCTCCGTGCCTCGGACGTGAACTTGGTGGGGTGTACGATGAGGTAGGTGGACGAGAGTCAGTACCCAAAGATGAGAAAACAGGTAATGAAGTACCAAAAAGTCCCGTCCTCGGTTGAAACTCAGGTGAATTTCCTAGTACCAAATCGCTAGATCCATCACTGGCCCTTCTAGGTCGGAATGAGGTTGTAGTCTGCCAAGTCAATGGGACGTCAGGCAGCCGGTAGTCAGTGGGTGATGGTGTTGGGTTAACTGACATTGACGTCGGGGCTGTCGCATACGTTGTCACCGAAGGGGTATCCACTGGTGACGGTGCAGGCGGCTCATTATCGTCTTGGAGGAATGGAGCTGTTGCGTCAGTAGTCCGTCGCATCTCCAAATCGACAAATGACGCCCAAATGTCATGTTGAGACAGTTCCTCGAAATCAAATGGATTCAGGATGTGTTGAATTCGGTCCATTTTGATGAAAAATAAAGTTCAATTAATAATAGGATGATAATAACCAACAAAAATGGTGATACAGTGAATTATACTTGCTTGTAGGCCTATGAAGGTTTCTTCAGTACCCAAAGGTAAGCTGTATAGTGTCCTTAAAGCGAATCCTGTTAAGCTCGCCAAGTGTTAGCATTCGGAAAATGACACACTAAATTCCAGTATTGGACTAAATGCAGGCCCAAACCCAGATAATGCTGCCGTCGTGCAGGGGAGTCGGGCAGCCTGTAAGTTTGGTACTCGCCGTTGCTAAGGACGCTCAGGTTGCAAAAACACTTTGAATGTGAGGTTTAAAGGCGCGAAGAGGCAAACGCTCGAGCGGGTGGGTTTGCTTAGATTTCTGTCGCGCGAACACGTAGCTGGTTCAATCATGGGAACTCACACAGTTTTTGTCCAGAAATAATGAATCACCGGCAGGTGAGAAGTACCAACTCCGTATTCTAAAAAGTGGCTTTAAGACTGATGAATTCACTGCTAATGGGATGGTTTGTACAACTCTAAAGTTGGCATTCTAGCTAAAAACGCTCATGGTATAAAGTTGTAATGACGAGAAGCTTGTTAAAGGTGAGCTCGGTTGCAAGCTCTGACTTCAAGTGTCTAAACAAACTTGCTTGATCAGAGAAATCACCTCCCACCAGGTGGTCGAAATGGATCAAGCCATGCAAAAGTTAATTATAACTAGGGGGAGGAGGGGTGATTACTCATCACATAGGTATGATTCTAAAGTGCCGAAATGATTATGCAAAACACCTCTTGGTGTGAAAATTTAAATTTTGGAATTATATATTTTTGGCCACACGGATCATGATAAACTTATCAACTGAAAAAACCTCATGATAAAACACCTCAAAAAATAAAATAAATTATCATAAAACACTGAAAAAATAAATGCACCGGGAAAAATTAATAAAAAGTTCAAATATCACAGTCACTGTTCGGTAGTAGCATGCATCTCGTGAAAACACCGCAAAGTCTAATGAAAATTCACAAAACGCATGAAAAATTTGATACAATTGGGTAATGTGACAACACGAATGTTTGTGAAGTCACAACAAAAGGTCACATCCCGGGTTTCAGGCACAAATCAGTACAAATTTACAACAAACGGACCCAATTTCTTTCCTCACATACTCCGTGAGTAATTGGGCCAGTTTGAAAACGATAATATCGACGCACAACTCTTGGTCACTTCGCAAAAAATACGCGTCTAACTCCCACATGATTAGATCTTCAATGTGATGCGCCTCGTCGCTTCCCCACGCTTAAACCAATTCGGCAATCGACGCCGGAGCCGCCAAATCATGGAGAAGGATCCCATAACAGAACTCCTGCCACCGAACCAAAGTTTGAATATGAATATAACTGCGGGTCTATTTTGGAAGCAATAACCCACTCAAACTCATTCACTGGGAAGACGCGTCCAAAGTTCACGTGGCCCCATGATCTCTGATCAGTACGCCGGAAATGCGTTCGCTTCCTCCTCGCAACCGAATAATGTGCCACGTCATGGAAGGATTTCTGGCTGCAGCAACTTTTGCTAAGATCTCATCATCGGAGAGACGGGCCAAAAATGACATGCGTCCCCACGGTCCCGTCGACGTAAATCTCACCTGCCGCGGCTGATCTTCGTTTTCCACGCACACCACCAACGGTCCTAATGACGCATCTGCCGCAAACGCCCCATCCAATGCAGGCACAATCGGTCCAGTAGGCACTTCAAGGCTGGTTTTAGTAAATGGCACTCCAAGTCGGCTACCGAAATGGCACGACACAGACGCAGACGAGCTCGACGCAGCAGCAACATCCGCACTCGATGGTATAATTGCAGACGAGCTCGACGCAGCAGCAACATCCGCACTCGATGGTATAATTGCAGACGAAACGCAGGATGGAACAACACTCAACGGCACTTGAGGGCACAAAATCGGCGCATCACAAGAAAAGTCGATGTCCAACAAGGCAGCAGGTCCCTCCAACTCGACGCATGGTAACCTTGCCAACCAGGCAGGGTCATCCGGTGCTGGCACGGGAAATGTCCTCCCGGCATTCGATGGAGGCTCTGTAGCAGAGCAGCCCGTCCGCCGACTCACCACCGCCTGCATAGGTCCAGTCCGCAATGGTGGCAGCGTCGGCTGGTAATGCGGCATGTTAGCCGGCAACCCAGTTCCAGTGTTTGCCCGAACTGGCAAATCGGCAACTTCCTTCGGTAATGGCGGCGATTGGACGCTCAAATTAATACAGGAACGTCGCCAATCCGGATACTGCCAATTCAATGGCCGCACATTCTCCTGTCGAGCAATTCGTAACGTGTTGGTCCAATACCTCTCATGCATACGCACGAACCGACGCGTCTGATCTCCTGACGCCATGATAACTGGAAAAGATTCTGGAAACTCCCACGCCGCCAACGAATATCCATCCAAGCTGGTACGATGTAACGCCATCGCTTGACATCAACGCATCCAAATCAAGAAAGGTGCACGGCGGAGCTCACCTTTGCCGCAGCATGCAAAGCAATATTTTCCCGAGGCACGCAAACGCGTATGGCCCATGCAAATCGGGCACAACTCCAGCGACGGAAAAGCACGGCATCTCGGGTTATCCGGGTGATAATCTGGCATAATCGGTGGTCCCGACGCATACAAACTGGGACGCGGATGTGGGGTGCGATAGTTGATCACCCAACGGTTAGCGGCCACTTCTCGACGATACTCATCTGTATCTCGGAAACCTCATCCCGTTGCTCCATTGGGCATTCCGCATAATAGTAATACGGCGCTCCTGCTGTCACATTCGGCGTGCCTCGTCCGGCCATCTTCGTATCAGTCCTAATCGAGAAAAAATAACGCGTAACACAAAATCTGAAAAGTAATAAAAAATTAGTAAAAGAAACAAAAAATTCAAAAGTGACCAAATTTGACTCAAAAAATTATAATAATCATCAATAAGATACGTCAGCTCGTTCGAACATCAAAATTCAATCAGAAATGTTATCATTGTGATGATCCGATATTCGGGGAAATTACCAAGTGATAACAACCTCGAAATACCGACTAAATCACTAACAACTACGTGAGACTTGGAAGTGATAACTTGGTGTGTAGAAATTGTACGGAAACTCTGACGGAAAATATACACAGAGAGAGAGTTGAGTGGGGTGTCGCATGAGTCTCACTTGACTCATGCGACACCCCACTCAACTCTCTCTCTGGCCCACTTGGCCTTCATCCGTATAGTCTCCGCATCGCGACTAACACGTTAATAGATAATTATCCAACCCAAATGAGAATGGTCACGATAACTGGCATGTCCAGATCAATAATCACCACTCTCCGATGTGTCACAACATCATGTCATCATCACTTTTGTATTCGCGGTACATAGGCCTTCATAACATAAATGCTATGGCTCACTACGGTCTTTACGGTTGTTGCACCTGCCGGTTCGAGAGTCTTAAAAGCGTTCTGAAACCACGTCAACTAGGTAAATCTGAACATAATATCAATATACCTTTAAGGGTAATCTGGAACCAAATAGAGCTCTGCGAGCCCTTTTATAGTGGTCGCTCACTTGGCGGTCAGCCTGTGTCCAATTGAACATCAGTATGACCATTGGAGACGGGCACTATAAGCTTAACTATGACATGCAGGGAGTTGGGCCAATCGGTACAACTTCCTGCCAGAGTTCATGTGAACTCTGCTTGACCAGGGTCAAGGGTCATCTACACAAACTAGGAAATAGGTCGCAGGTGCGACCAATTACCCAGCTACACATGAAAAGAGTAAGTGTTGTAGGGAATTCCTTACAACATTTTCCCTAAATAATAATCATTTTTACAAGTGATTTCCATCCAATGTATAAATAATAATGTGAAACATTATTATTTATCATAACTCAATAAATATACACTCTCATGAATTTTTTACTTGTCAAACTGTTCTTAGTTACTTTTTACACTCAAAAGTGAGAATAATCAATAGCTGGAGTTTTAATTTGGCGCGGACAAACCGTCAGCGCCATCCAGTGGCAGAATAATAAGTAGTTTCCGTTTTTGGACTGTCACATCATAACAACATCAAGGGATTTGCAACTCCCTCGTAACAACATGAAAAAATCTCCAAGTTCAAACGGATGTAAATCGCTCGCTACCTAGCGGCAAAAATTCGCAAACGACCGAGCATGACTTCGTAAATCGCAACTTAACAAAAAAAACCAAATAATCAAATAAAATTCACAAAATAACGATCAATATGCGTACGCCAATAGTCACATGTAACAACAACAATGAAACATGGGCGATGACGACGCCATTATCATAAATTACACGAAAAAGCACAAAAAACGATAAATCAAAAGTCAAAATTGGTAAAATTCATGAATGACAATGTGACGGTTAACCGTAGTTTTGGTAGGAAATTGCCACTAGAGCGCGCCATGCGGCTTTAGCGGCATATTCAAACCATGACATTAAATATAGATAAACGGATAATAAATATTGCGCTTATTTATAACCCATAATAAAATAATGGCCAATAAATATATAAATTATATATTGTATTGACCATTTGCCCCATTCACCTAGATACTGTGAGTGATGCAGGAAGTGGTCATCCACATTCCACAACCGGCATCACCTATGGGCCACTCTGCTATCTACACATTCCTTAGGGATTAGTAAGAGATTAGCAGAGTATATAAGCTCAT
Source organism: Strigamia maritima (assembly GCA_000239455.1). Taxonomy (NCBI): domain Eukaryota; kingdom Metazoa; phylum Arthropoda; class Chilopoda; order Geophilomorpha; family Linotaeniidae; genus Strigamia; species Strigamia maritima. Next base: position 37,736 of record JH430630.1, on the reverse strand, counting down.
GTTCAACAGGAAGTAATGCTTGCGCTTGCTACTGAACTGAACCTTGAACTGAAGAAACTTTGTTTGACCTGGTATGAATTATCAATGATTATTTGCCTAAACGGTTTGTGCTTTTACATTTGAATGTATTTATATTGTGATACTATTTGAGTGTATTTATTGAAGTGTATATATTATTATTATTACAGTGTAGTGTATTTTAATAGTGTATGCCTTATATTTATATTCTTAAGTGTCATGTGTATTTATATTTAAAGTGTATTGCATTTCCCTGTGGCGCCTATGTTTATTGTTGTATTAAGTTACAACCTAATAGGTAAATATGAGATAAACATGGGGCCAATATATCTTTTCTCCCATACTTGTACGGAACTTGTATGTTGAGCTTTTGGCCGCCAACATCGAGGTACTTAACCCTTTGTCGCGGTGGCCCGACGGCATCAGGGGCGACAGCGACGGCCACTGATCGACGGTGGTACCGCGATATGAGCGACATTGGACCGGGCCGACCCAGGTGAGTAAACAATCTGTATTTTCTCTCCCTCATGGCCCCGGGTCCCAAATGCGGAAATAACGTGCCGTGCAAAGCGCGGAATGTGGGTCAAACCACTTAGGTCGCCGATGACCACGGCTTGACCGTTTGCACCTCTTTTCTTCTTCTGTTAACTCTTTTATTACAGCAAGTTGATTGTGTTATTCTTTCTGAATAGATACAATCAATCCCCTTTTATCCTTGTTGGTTGTGACAGACTTTTAGTCAGCCATATCCCTCAGGATCGCCATGATTTCCCCATTGTGTTAAGCCTAAGCACATGGAACCAAAGTAGGCCTAAGATATGTAAATAAGTTTATATTTGCATACCTTAGTATTTTATGTAATTGTAAGTATAAACAAATTCTAGGAATAAATTAAACTATATTTGCATAATTTATTCTCTGCAATTTTTGTGGTTTTGTCGTGTTTATGCATTGTTGGATCGGCCGACATTATAACAATATCGACCCCGATTCCACACTGTCACAACAAGCAACGCGTAAAGTCAAACCACACATACAAGTATATTAACAAGACTATTTAATTCAAAACGGATAATCAAATCAGCGAGATTCACCGCTATCAAAAATTTAAGCCTAGGATGGCCAACGCCATTGCATCAGCACATGGTGATTCAACAAAAACTTGTGCGGGCAAGACAACTACGAAAAACTTTTCAAACTTATAATTTCATTACAAAATCCAGTTACTTACGAATACGAGAGTGTTGGTTACGCTTAAGATTGCTTTTTAGCGGTTGTTATGCATAAAAAGTGTCGATGTTAACACACTACGACCTGTAGATGCGTTATACCTACTTCGACCAAACTTGAAGAAAGTGACGTATGGGTCAATGACCCAATGACAATCAATGATGTCACTCCCATCTAAACTTAACTAATCAGGTCATAGGTTGCGCTACAAACACACCAACACCGTAAATATGACGTTGATCATGCAAAAAACAACACAACACGCTCGCAAACGTATTACAAATCACTGACACGTGTGTTTGGAAGATGTTACACCCCCAAACTTACACTTTAGTCAGAGCTACAAAAAATAGGGAAAAATAATGCAATCAAACTAAGAAAATTTACACTATTTTATAATATCAAATTTAATCAGCACGCGGAATACCCGCCTTAAGAGCAGATGACTCCCGCGCCAAAGACATTATTTACACACGTTCGGGTTCACAGTTACAATGTATCATGGCAGATCCATAACGCTTCACATTGGTTACACATCCCGTTCCTCTCCCCATTACAGGTACTATGGCACAGTCGAGATGTGCTCCAGAATTCAAACTTTGTACCACAACACATCATAACTGAGCTGACCTTACATCAATCAAGTGCAAGCATAACACACATGTGACTCCGTACTCAAAATAAAAATTGCATCGTAACAAAACATCAACACAAGTTAATATATTACATTGTTAAAAATATTTAAAATATTTACAATTTAAAAACTACAGTTGGGCCGTGTCCAATACAGAGTAGTTAGAATAGTAAATTTGACAAATCTGTCTAGTTTCCTGACAGAATACAGATACACGTTCTGTAATATCACGTAATGCATCAGATGTGAGAACCTGATCACCACCATGCTGTTCTAACGCATTGGAGACAACTTGAGCTGTGTTTACGTCTACAAATGGATCATTTTTTTCGGATGCATTGTACCAATGACGCAAATCACAAATATGATATTGGGTAGTGATTCCTCTCGCCTCATCCATCAATAGGACTGTATTGGGGCCTATCAATTTATGAATGATATACACGCTTTCAGTTCGAAGTTGAAAACCTGCACTAAATTGCTTATCGGCAGATGACAACATCTTACTCTTTACAGTGGGGGAGAAAACTTCCAAGCCCAACCTCCTTGTGGCCTCCCCTGGGTACTCCATTGCAGCACTTTGTTTTTCCGCTGCAGTGGTGCTAATGGGTCCTCTGGTTATCTATATCTCTTTTTTTTGCTCCGCTTTCTCTTTTGTGGCTTTTGTCTCTCTTTTTGACCATTTTTTGATAATGTAATGCTCCATTCCATTCTGCAATGGAATGTACGAATGTAGTGTTTATCAATGGTCAAATGTGTTTGTTTATGTCAGATTTCTATTGGTCAGATTAAAAGACGTGTATGACCTCAGTCGTCGCTTACGTCTATAAACTCAATTCTATCTATCTATCTACTCTTTACAGTAACCCAGTCACCAGGTTTAAAGTCATGTGGACGCCTTTTATGATCATACCACTTTTTATGACGCATATTCGCAGCAACTAAATTATCTCTTGCCTCTCCACGAATGCGCAACATATATTTATGCAGTTTTTCTGCTTCATCAGGTGGTAATGGCTCACCATCATCTGTCACTATCTAAATCCCCAGGGTACCTAGCTTCCTGACCAATCACCATCATATAAGGCGAATACTTAAGGGATACTTGATAGCCGGAGTTAATGGCCAACACGAAAAACTTAACGTGTTTATCCCAATCAACATGTTCTTCTATGTAGGCCAATATGCATGTTTTTAAAGATTGGTTTAATCTCTCTGCCAGGTTTCCCTGTGGGTGATACACAGAAATGTATTTATTAGTGATACCCATTTCAGCACATTTTGCTTGAAATTTAGCAGATCTAAATGTTGGTGCATTATCACTAATGATTGTTTTAGGATACGACCAAGTAGTTACAAAATTAACAATGTGAGAGATGGTGGAATCCACATCTGCCTTTTCACAGAGACCTATTTCCACCCATCTACTACATGCATCTACCATTACGATTGCGTAACAATTACCACCAGTAGACTTAAGCTTTTTACCAAAATAATCAACGTAAATGGTTCGAAATATACGCCTAGGTTTCGCCATCTCCATTCCATCCATAGGTAAACGGTGTTCAACCTTTGCTCTTTGACATGATTCACATCCTCTAATCCATTCCTGCACATCCTCCTTCATCTTAGGCCAGAATACGCGCTGTTTTAAACGTATAAGTGTTTTTTCTACACTTAAGTGACCTGATGTTGGCGGATAGTGCAGACAATGAAAATAATCATATCTCAAAACCATAGGCAAATAAATACGACGCATTGGAGTACGCTTTCCAATCACTGCAGGAGGATATTTATACGAAAGATCTTTATGTACAGCAAGATTAGTCGACTGAGATTTCATTCTGTCGGCCTCTGCTCTATCATTAGGTAATATAGACACAATAAGATAATTATGCATATCCCTAGACCATTTATCTTCCTCCTAAGCTTTCAATATCTTCTCTCTGGTCGGTAAAATTTTGTATGTTGTATGTTCAACCGGAGGCACGTGTCGCTCATTAGCCTCAACCTGTTCCTCACTTAACTCCTCATCACTACTAAGTGGTAATGGGGCAAACAGCGGTCGGTCGAGTAGTTTGCAAAAGTCCCCTCTTAAGTCTCTTTCGTCTAGAGCCCACATCAACATATGCATCTGGATCATTATCTCCAGGCAATGTTGGACTACCAGGGTCAACACTACTGTCATCACTTGATGTACTAGATGACACAGTTTCCCTTCTTGCTCTTTTACGAGTTACTTTACGAGGTACAATAACAATTGGTGGTGGTGGTGGAACCACAACAGGAAGAGGGATCTTACGAGGTCTACCACGCCCTCTTTTAACTGGTATTACAGCTATTGCATCTTTCTTTAGTCTACCCCTACCTCTCTTAATGGTAGGTTGTATTGCACATATTTTTGTATCAACATGTTCCAACACAGCGTCACGGGATGGCTCTCTCCCCTTCAAACGGCGGAATATTTTGTCCCGGGGGTCCATATCCTATTGTAGGTGCATTTCCTAACATCCTGCTTCCTACAATTTTCAGTCTATGCATATTGACTACCTTGGCACCTGACGACATCATGCAAAATGACGCATCAAGTTTTACACATGCCTGCGCAGGCCACTGTTCGTAATCATCAAAGTAAGCACAATAACAAGTCTCATCAATAAGTAAGTGGGGGAGAAAACTTCCAAGCCCAGCCTCCTCGTGGCCTCCCCTGGACACTCCACTGTGGCATTTTGTTTTCCCTGCTGCAGTGGTGCTAATGGGTCCTCTGGTTATCTATCCTATCTTCTATTTTTGCTCTGCTTTCTCTTCTGTGGCTTTTGTCTCTGTTTTTGACCATTTTTTTGATAATGTAATACTGCATTTCATTCTGCAATGGAATGTAGGTATGTATGTGTTTATCAATGGTCAAATGTGTTTGTCTGTGTCAGATTTATATTGGTCAGATTTAGTATGTCAGTTTCAATATGTCAGATTAAAAGACGTGTATGACCTCAGTCGTCACTTGCGTCTATAAACTCAATTCTATCTATCTCATCAGTAAGTGGACAGTCATCATCATCGATTTTGACTGCAGGGTCGATGGGAGCCCTACTTAATTTTTGACACCACTACAATGCAACACAGTAAACTTATATTCTGATAAAGACAAAATCTATCGAGTTAGTCGACTTTTAGGTTCAGGCTGAGAAAACAACCATTTAAGAGACAGATGGTCGCTCTCTAAATAAAAATTCATTATCTCGAGATATACTCGAAAACGCTTAATAGCCCAAACCGCAGCCAAACACTCGATTTCTGTTGCAGAATAATTCTTTTCGGCTGAATTTAATGGAGGCAAATGCAATAGGAACTTGCACTCCCTTGTTATTTAGTTGCATCAAAGCTGCTCCTAAACCAGAATAAGATGCATCTGTCTGCAAAATGTAGGGTTTATTCCAATCTGGGAATCGACGATGTAATGTCGATGCCACCACTTGGTTCTTTAAATACTCAAATGCTACTTGATGTTCATGCGTCCAACACCACGGCATCCCCTTCTTTAATAAAGAACGAAACACCTCACAAGTACGAGAATATGCAGGGAAAAATGAGGAATAATACCCCACCATCCCTTTGAAACGTTGTAACTCTTTAACATTTGTGGGTGCAGGATAATCCAGCAAAGCATTTGTTTTCTTTGGATTTGGTCGAATTAAACCTTCCTCAACTATATGACCCAAAACCTCTAAACCTACGCTTACACAATTCCGTTTAGCCTGAATTCATAGTGAACCCTGCCCCATCAAGAGCAGTCAACACCTGAGTCAGATGCATAAGATGGTCATCAAAAGTTTTACTAAAGATGATTACATCATCTAAATACACAAAAACAGATTTATACAGTTAGTCAGTCAGAGTTAAGTTCATAGCTCTTTGAAGCGTAGCCGGGCCATTTATAGGACCGAAAGGCATACGAGTGTACTCAAACAATCCTCTATGCGTAATAAATGCCAAGTACTTCTCATCACCAGGGCGTACGCCTAATTGATGGAAAACCTCTTGAGCATCAATTATAGAAAACCATTTTGCCCCACCCAAATAAGAGAAAATACTCTGTATATCCGGAAAGGGGTAAACATCAGGAATAGTCTGAGAATTTATTGGCCTAAAATCCATTGCACAGCGCCAACGGCCACCTTTTTTAGGGACTACCACCGGCGCCACTGCACAATTAGATTTAGAGGCACGTATAATCCCCTGCAAAAGCTTTTGATCGATATATTTATCAATTATAGCCTTCTTTGCAGGGTTTACAGGCCGTACAGGCACATGGATTGGCTTAAAATCAGGCTTGAGATCAACCTCAAATTGTGTGTTGTTACACAACCCAACTTCCTCACGGAAAACACGAGCTACTGGTTTAATTGCAGCTCGCAATTGCGCAAGTTGGTCAGCTGACAATTGATCCCACAGCTGGTGATATACCCAATCCAGCATTGTAGGGTCTTGACATGGCGTTACCGCAGTATAACCACTCTTTAATGGAGTTGGATTTCCATTACTACTCAAAGTTGGTGTAGTTATGTCAGTTGATGCATTGAAAATACCACCTGCTTTAAATTGGTCGGCTATCATTTGTGGACATTTTATACCCAATTCATCCAATTTATTTTGAAATTACGATTTCTCAAGAATCTGCATATCTGGCGTAAACACGGTTTACGACTTTGTAACTTCGACTTGAAATAATTTCTGTTTTTCTTAATTTTCCTAGAAGTATTCAACATAGACCACTTATGGTCCGCATTTAAACGTCCATTAGTCAAAATACATCGTCGTTTAACCGAATCTCTATTGTTAGTATGTTCAAAAATTTCAGAATTTAATTTTTTATAATTTAATAATTTAACACAACCAATTTTAACAGGATCTAACCTCTCAACATCAACTTGTGGCAATACAGATGCATCCTCCACTACTGGTGGATTCTCACATAAAGGAAAAAGTAATAAGGGTTCTGACTCTCTCGCTTGGTCTAAAGTCAAGAAATTCCTTTTTTCAGTAGAACCCTCCAAATACCACTGATCATCTTTGTGCAATGTTACTAGACCTGCCTTTCTAGTGAAATCCCTGTCCAAAAGCAGATCATTCGCAGCCTGTGGTATAACTTGTGACGATCCGATATTCGGGGAAATTACCAAGCGGTAATAACCTCGAAATACCGACTAAATCACTACCAACTACGCGAGATGCGGAAGTGATAACTCAGTGTGTGAAAATGTACGGAAACTCAGAGGGAAAAATATACACATAACTTATCAAAACATGACAATCTGCATTTATTAACAGAGCACTGACTAACAATTACTTATACAAATCTAAAGCCAGGAATAATATACTATCGAACAGAGTGTAATAATATAAGTATACGAGGGTAATCTGGAGTATGTCTAGGTCTGGATCTCTAGCTGTCATTCCTGGTTGGTCTGAAGTGGTTCTAACAGGATTTGGAGTGGGAGGTCGATCCGACTAACGGTTGACTTTTGGCTGTATTCGTCACAAGGTTTGGGCTGGCATTGCCGAATGACAATGTGTCCCAGACAGATGATGATCAATACTCGGGCCATCTGACCAGAGTGTCGCTAACAAGACAATACGATAACATAGATACCGTAAACAAGAGTTGAGTGGGTGTCGCGTGGGTCAAGCAACCCACTTGGCCTTCATCCTTATAGTCCGGCGCTCCGCATCGCGACTAACACGTTAATAGATAATTATCCAACCGAAAGTAGAGTGGTCACGATAACTGGCATGTCCAGATCAATAATCACCAATCTCTGATGTGTCACAACATCATGTCATCATCACTTTTGTATATTCGCGGTACATAGGCCTTCATAACATAAATGCTATGGCTCACTACGGTCTTTACGGTTGTTGCACCTGCCGGTTCGAGAGTCTTAAAAGCGTTCTGAAACCACGTCAACTAGGTAAATCTGAACATAATATCAATATATCTTTAAGGGTTATCTGGAACCAAATAGAGCTCTGCAAGCCCTTTTATAGTGGTCGCTCACTTGGTGGTCAGCCTGTGTCCAATTGAACAGCAGTATGGCCATCAGAGGCGGGCACTATAAGCTTAACTATGACATGTAGGGAGTTGGGCCAATCGGTACAACTTCCCGCCAGGGTCCGAGTGAACTCTGCTTGACCAGGGTCAAGGGTCATCTACTCCAACTAGGAAGTAGGTCACAGGTGCGACCAATTACCTAGATACACATGAAAAGAGTAAGTGTTGTAAGGAATTCCTTACAATACTTTCCCTAACTGATAATCACTTTTACAAGTGATTTCCATTCAATGTATAAATAATAATGTGAAATATTATTATTTATCATAATTCAATAAATATATACTCTCTTATGAATTATTTACTTGTCAAACTGTTCTTAGTTACTTATTAGACCCAAAAGTGAGAATAATTGATAGCTGTAGTTTGGATATGGCGCGGACAAACTGTCAGCGCCATCTAGTGGCAGAATAATAAGTAGTTTCCGATTTTGGACCGTCACAAACTAAACAGGTAAAGCTTATAACACAAATTGGAACCCTCACTGATAAGAGTACGGAACCAAAAGCTGGCACACATTCGCCAGATGCATTCTCAATGTGCTCATGTGCTTCAAGTAATTGCACACCCATTGCCTCATGTAACTGATTAAACAGGTTTTTAGACATTATGCATGTCTGTGCACCACTATCCAACATGGCAATAAACTCAATATTAGTCCAAACTATTTTAATGAACTGTGCGTCCTTACGGTAGCGCTCATCCGTTGTTATCGTCCCCACCTTCTCCTTTGACGCACCCACCTCACTGTTAGTTAATAAAACAAATTTAGTGGGTATCTCAATATTGTTTGGGCTAGTAAGTACGCCTTGTACCGTACTACTAATCTCTTCCAGATTTTTCTCAAAAGGTACTTCCAACTTAGATTCGAGTGCTTGTAAATTCTCAGGTCCAACTACTTCGCACTCTTTAGAGCCAGACCTTGATCTTTTACCGGCGCAGTCCAAGGTTCGAAACAATGAGGACAACGCTGATTTAGATGCAATGTTACGCATATACCAGCGTCCCTTTCTGTTCGTAACCCACTCCGCACCGTCTGGCAACTTAATGCGTGGTGGAGGTTCAGCAGAAGCTGCAAAAGTGTGAACATGCACAGGACATTTATGCGCCTGCATCCCTGCATCATGTGTAGAAACAGCACTTTTTACAGGGTTCCCTGCATTATAACAGGACGCATAAGATAATTCACTCTGCAACTCAGAACTCCTGACAACCTGAGCCACTTTCGTTTCAGCATGTCTGGAAACCACTTTCCCCATCTCCGACTTATGCTTATTTGACACTAATTTGGTCGACGTCACAGGTTGAACATGACCAAGTGGAATATTGTGCAGTTTGAAATCTTGCCTATGCAACGCTTTCATCTGTAAGGTGCATTTCAAATTTATCCGGACACTGGAAAAAGTCACATTTTAGCTGATGTTTACTACTGAAAACAAGTCTAAATTACAAATTATAATGTCTATTGTGGGTCTAACTCCAACCCATAACAAAAAATTAAAATTAATTCATGACTGTATCTTATTAATCAAAATATAAACAAAAATTCTGTTTCATATTTATACGGACAGGTAAGTAAAATCATTACTCAGCAGCAAATTAGTGGCCAATATAACTGCCATTCAGCTTTATTACATCATATACTCTGTCAGGCATCGATGTGATTAATTTTTGGAGCAATTCTGGCTTTAATTTCATCCAAGAATCCAAAATTGCTTGTTTTAAATTCTGGACTGAGGTAAATTGCTTTCTATTTGCATATACTAATCGTGCCAAGAGCTCCCATAAGTTTTCTATGAGATTAAGGTCTGGGCTTCTTGCTGGCCACTTCATAACCTTGATATTTTTGCTTTCAAACCAGTCTTTGGTTGATTTTGAGCTATGCACAGGAGCATTATCCTGCTGAAAAGTCCAGTTTGGACCACAAATTTCTGATCCAGTGTCCACTAAATATGTTTCTAACATTTCCTGGTATTTCTGGGAATTCATCCTTGTAGTTATAAATGCTAGATCTGTTATTCCATTGAAGCCAAATGCCCCCCAAACCATCACAGATCCACCTCCCATTTGTCTCTTTGAAAAAACCTCTGGTTCTTTTCTTAGATCATGCCAATAGTGAGTCGATCCATCAGGGCCATCCAAATTGAACTTTTTCTCATCACTGAACAACACTTCAATCCACTCATCTTTCTAGCTGATGTAATTTCGAGCCCATGCTAATCTGTCAGTTTTATGGTGTTGTGTTAGAGGTGGTTTACATGATTTTTTCATATATTTTAACTTTTTTGATTGCTTTAAAGCCTTCCAAACTGTTGTATGACTACATGGCAAGTTCAATTCTTGTTGAATCTTCCTTGTGGAGGTGTTATTAGTTGAACAGGACTTCACAATCTGTCTGCAGTCACGAGATGTTATCTTTGGTTTGGGTCCTGTCTTTAGTTTTTTAAGTTTTTCCCACTTCTTTTTGCTAAATATACACCTACAGTTGATTTGGGTCTGTTGATATATCCTGCAATCACTCTAATTGACTTTCCTTGGTCTTTAAGTATATCAATTTGCCCTTTTTCATACTCTGACAAATTGGTTGATCTGCCCATTTTGAATTTGCAAATAAAATATTGAAATTAGTGTATAAGAGGGCTGTGCATGCTAATTTGCATATTTCTTCATGATTGAGATAATTCATTTTACAGTATTGTGACAAAAGTGACACCTGTCCGTATAAATGTGAAACAGAATTTTTGTTTATATTTTGATTAATGTAGTTTGTAAGATACAGTCATGAATTAATTTTAATTTCTTGTTATGGGTTAGAGTTAGACCCACAATAGACATTATAATTTGTAATTTACACTTGTTTTCAGTAGTAAACTTCAGCTAAAATGCGACTTTTTCCAGTGTCCGGATAAATTTGAAACGTACCTTAGTTCACAATCTACAGATGTGCCTTGCCGTATGGCTTGACCTATACCTCTGACCCCCTTATGCATCATTATTTTGGCCACTTCAGGCTGCAATCGACGTTTGGCTAAAGCCCATTTCTGAGTATCATCTAAAATACCAGTTTTCAGTAAATATTTATTAGTTTCCCTCAGAAATTTCGAAGTATCTTTGCCAATTAGCTGTCTTTTGCCAGCCAAACAAACTGTTGCTTCTGTCATAGTTAATGCAAAAATCTCTTTAAACAGTTTTGCAAACTTATCCCAATTATCAGGCCTGGGTGCAAGGTCACACCACCAATCTAATGCATCTCCGCGCAAAGATTGGATGACATACAATTTAATATAATTCTTGTCTTTTAAACCAGTTGTGATTTTATATGGGGGAGAAAACTTCCAAGCCCAGCCTTCTCGTGGCCTCCCCTGGGCACTCCACTGTGGCACTTTGTTTTTCCGCTGCAGTGGTGCTAATGGGTCCTCTGGTTATCTGTCTCTTCTTCTTTTTTGCTCCTCTTTCTCTTCTGTGGCTTCTGTCCTTTGTGTTTTTGACCAATTCTTTGATAATGTAAGACTGCATTCCATTCTGCAATGGAATGTACGAATGTAGTGTTTATCAATGGTCAAATATGTTTGTCTGTGTCAGATTATGTCAGATTTATATTGGTCAGATTAAAAGACGTGTATGACCTCAGTCGTCGCTTGCGTCTATAAACTCAATTCTATCTATCTATCTATCACATGACGCGATTTTGTGAGTAAAGCTAGATTTGACAGAAGCGCGTGAGAAACTGAATCGCATCAACAATCGCGCGCCTTTGCAAGTCTAGCTTGCATGAAAATGAACAAGCGTGCGATTTTTGTTGCGCGATTATTGAAAAATAGGCGCGAGAAATGGCATTTCTCGCAAATGAAAATGCACTTAAGTCACTAGTTTTTACATTTAAATTTCTCTCTGCACTACAATCAATTTGTGGTGTTTGTGTAGCTATCCCTGTATTGGATGCATACAACAACTCCGACTGACCCTGTTCACGCTTGTCTGCTACCGCTAATGGAGCAGGAGACTTGCAGTATTCGAGGTCACTCAGCTTCACCCCTTGTTGTGCTACAACTTCCTGCAAATGTGCAAAGCGTCCTAACACATCCTCCGACCATCGAATCAGTCGAGCATCCATGTCTAACCCTAATGCTGTTTGTAACGCATTATCTCTCTTCATTAACAAATCGTACAAGTTCGGATTAACAATAATAGTGTTGAATTAGATGAGTTTCGGTGCTTTAAATCCAGTGTGTTGTGCAGAGAATGAAGTGAGACATGTTGCTAGGACACATTGCAATTCGCAAGTGTCAACTTTTATTTAAAAAACATATAGGTGGCGCCAAAAAAACCTACGGAAGTCTATAGGTAACAGTATTAAATAAAACACTATTTACAGATAATATAGTATCTCATTAGAGACAAACAAATGTAATAAATAGAAACATAAAACATTGAATAAATACAAATAAATACGAGTATAAAATAACATTTTCCCCCGTTTGTATTTATCCCATCAAAAGTAACATAGTACAGCTATTAAACATATGTATCTAAGTATTTACATAACTCAGTTATTTTGTCTTTATTTACACGTTTTGTTAGTATGTCCGCCAAATTCTTTTTGGTGTAAACGTACTGCAAATTAAATAAACCACTTTGATAATTTTCTTTTACGAATTGAAGCTTTACGTCAATATACTTCATTTTCGCATTTTCCACATCATTACATATGAAGTGTATGGCTGCCCGGTTGTCATAACTCACAGAAATTTTACTAAAGTCTAAACTCCGGACATTACTGACTTCGTTTAACAGACATGTACGAATGT
>JH430630.1:1202-22051 GCA_000239455.1 Strigamia maritima | reverse complement strand
CCATTAACATCAAAATTAACAACATTATCTTTATCATCTTTACGTTGGGTTTCTACAAAACGCACATCTTGTGTGTTATAGATTTTATCCTCGTCTGGATCGTAGACGCGATAACCTTTGGTATTCCATGAGTATCCCACAAGAATACACTCCTTGGATACGTCCCCTAATTTACTGTCTCTCTGAACTTTTGGCAATAAACGATAACACCTAGATCCAATTACACGAAAATAATTGATGTTAGGCTTACGATCGAAAATTCTTTCATAAGGCGTTAAGCCTCCCAACAACTTCTGAGCTAATCGATTCTTTACGTGAGTAAAGGCCATTAATATCTCGGCCCACCACACCTTATCCAAACCATCATCTATAATAGACGCTCGCAATGCCTCAATGGCTGATCTGTTAAACCTTTCAGCCACACCATTCATATGAGGCGAATAGATGTTGGTCAACTCATGCTTAATATTATTATCTTTGAGGATTTTCAAAATCTTGTCATTAACGTACTCCTTCCCATTATCAGACCTAATACGTTTGATATGTTTACCCGTTAACTTTTCGATATACTTAATGTAATCCTCAAAACAGTCGTTAACTTGGGATTTATTTTTGATTACATAAACTTTCACCCATCTGGAGTAGTCATCGATAAATGATACATAATATCTTGCCCCGCCCTTACTCTCATATTTAGTAGGACCCCATACATCAGTGTGGTCAAGATCTAATACCCCATTGGTGGTTATTTTGGTTTTTGCTTTCCCAAACCTCTTGGTTTGTTTAGCTCATATACACGTTGTACATTGTAAATCCCTCTTAGTTAAATTCGGCAAGCCCCTAGTTACACTTTCCCTAGACATTTTAACCAGAGAATCGACATTTGTGTGCATCAATCTACGATGCCACAATTCTAAATCACTAGAAGCTTTGGTCTCAGTTATGTTAACTTTGGGTTTGTTAGAAACTCCGTTCTTGACTACCTCCGAAAACAATAACCTAGACTTCGAACCATCCTTGGTCGCACATAATTTAAACAATCCCCTATCTCGTACAAATCGTAGCATAGGCTTGTTGTTCTTATTCTTTACAAAAATCTCATCCTTTCTCCCTGACCAAGAACATCCGGCTTCCATTGCTCGGGAACCACTAATTAAATTTCTCTTACCACTCGGGGCATACCCAACATTATTAAGTGTTATCCGATGGTTAGTCTTACCAATTAAATGATTAAAACGAACCATCCCAACACCCTCAACATCGAAAGTTCCCGAATAAGCATTCATTTTATATGGCCTACCCATTGTTAATTGAATAAATAAATTTTTATCTTGACACAAATGGGTGCCTGAACCCGTATCCCAGATCCATTCATTCATTTCAGTAGATAAACTCACATTATCAACTATTAACGCGTCATCGAAAGAAGAGAAAGAGACAGAACTACTAGCGCTTGCTGTCGAGCCCTTGGGTGACTTGTCGTGACTCGGTTTACTATTCTAATGTAATAATAAACCTGACTCCTTGGTACAATGAAAGAAATAACTCGGATTGGTAGTGAAATAATATAAGGCTTTATTAAAGCTACAATGGAAGATCGGGTGAATCCCGATCGATACTTAGAGAAATGGTGGCGCTGGGTTAGTCGTCACGATTGGATGCCGGTTCGATGCGTACTCGAATCGGACCTATTCCTTTGGCTGTTGTTTGGTGTCTAGGGTTTTGGTGCGCCTGAGAATCCACTCAGTCGATACAGGTGCGCAGGATACCAGTCCTGCGTCCGATAATGCGTATTGGTAATCGTACGTGGCGAGACCAAGTGGCGCCGAGGACCACTTCGGCTCCTTGCTACGAAAGGTTTTGCTGGTCGACAGGATGCACTGAACCACTTCCAGTGCGACTAAGGAGACCAACCTTAGTTCTGATCCGTTACAGTGGTCGTGCGATGCGCTTGGTTAAGCGTGATGTCGAGGAACCAACTTGTATCCGAATGCGTGGTTACCTGAGACAAAGGATGCCTCGGGCGAGTAGGCCTAACTTGTAGGTGACGGGAGGTTCTCGACTTTCCTTACAAGTAGGTGAAGTTGTACATGTAACGGGATGGTTCCCGTTCTAGATGTACATGAGACTTTACAGTGTTTAACATCGAGCATCTATCCTCAGTCACTCCGTGTAAATGTGTTACTACGGCCTGATCGTTGAGGAAACTGATGCGGTTGATGTTGTCTGGTACTGGTGTGGTTAAAATCTGAGTCGTCACCTTTGACCCGATCCTTTATAGTCTCGGTTCACAGGGGAGCGGCAGGGAATGTTCCTGCCTTCTTCCGGTGGGACGACGGGTCCTCGTGGGGGGTCTCTCCCTAAGCAGGTTACTGGCCTAACCATGCTTTGGTCCTATTGGATGACTCGGGGCGGGAAGCTTCCCGCCATGATTCGGGTCACCACAGACTTCCCCTTTCTACACGTCGCTGCATAATGGCCAATAGTTTTGCAGATAGAACACGTAACTTCTTTCTTTGATTTCTTTCGGCAATCTTTGGAATAATGACCTTTTGTTCCGCAATTGTAACAAATAACCCCAGTATTTGATTTACCCTTGCTAAAGCCTTTATCAATTGTTGATAAAGCATTATCCCCACTACCACTAATTTTTGTTCGATGATCACGCGATTTAAGATTTTCATACTCTTCAATTAATGCTTCTTCAACTTTTGTTGGTTTCATGTCGTCATCCGACCACTTGTAAATCTGGCTAACAATGACATCATACTGCGGAGGCAAAGTACATAGCATTCGATAAGCTATGTCGGAATCATCAATTTTCTTTCCCGCTAATTTTAGATCATGCGACAATTGCCTAATCCTATTAAGAAATAGGATGATGCTCTCATTAGGTTGCATCTGCGCAAGATGGAACTGCCCCAACAGACGCGCAATACGCGCTTTGGACTTGGGCTCATATGTTTTGGCAAGCTTCTCCCAACGCTTGTCGGGTTCTGTAATCCCATCTAACAAACATTTCAACTTGTCTTCGATACCCAGGAAAATCATACCCCCTGCCTTTGACTTATCAATATTAAATTGCCTAGTCTCTGCTGGGGTTGACCCTGCGGCCAAAACATGTTTAGGATCAATAAAGTCACTTATGCCTTTACTCGCTAAGCAAGCTAACATATCCCTTTTCCAACTTACATAATTTAATTCATTCAATTTTTTGAAACTCAAAATTCCATCTTTCTCCATCATCTTAAACTCTAAAATGACTAAAAGAAGAATAAACTAAGCTCAAATTGGTGTCAACACCCGTTAACCCTATTTGTAAAGCTATAATAACACAAATAAATTCCCAAAAACTTCGAAAATTCACAAATCGGAATTTCTAATCCAAAACTTAAATCCAAATTCCCAAAAATACGCAATAATTCGAAATTTATTCCTCGAATCAGATAAATTCTAAGCTCATAAAAATATTCAAATGAACCTGGACGCAAAAAAAACTCAAAACCTTAAATTTCTGCCTCAAAACCTCGAATAAAGTGATAAACCCTATCAATACTCGAAAAACACGCAATATCCAATTAATATCAACGTGTATAACACGCCAAACACGCTTTGCTTTCAGTAAGAAAAAACTAACCTAAGAACAAACCGTACTTTGGCACCACGTATAACACGTCGGCTTATGAATCGATGTTATTTTCGCGTTTGAAGGACGCGTAGCCGTTAGAGTGGGAGAGCCCTTGGTTGAGTGTGGCCCTGAAAATGCATTTCGAACAACGGTGGAGTTCTGGATGCGCCACACCCTATTGTTACACAATAAATTTCAGGAAAGCTTAGGTTAAACTAAAAAGAACCGACATAAGAAACTCAATGATCTAAAGCCAAGGGGGCTGGATGTTAGAGCAAGACAAATAGGAGACAAGATGGCTGCCACACTACAAGTCTGGTTGACCTTGACTTGACACTACTATGTTCTCAGGTGTGTTAAAGGAATTAAAGAAAGCTAGCAATACTATTTTTTCACCTGGACAGGGAACAATGTCAACCAAAACCATAAAAATGCATAAAGGATAACAGAATAGGCTTACAAGGAATGCATGAAACTTAGATGAGTGACATTCACAAAGGGTGAAAGGGTTGACAAAACAACACCTCTAATGATGGCTGATTAGAGCCTGATGTGTTAGGATTGAGGTCTAAAGTTGTGGTGTCTGCTCCTGAGCTAGAATGCTCCTGAGAAAACATCAGAATGCTGTGATTGGTTGCCAGAAAAAGAGGAAACCAATCAGAGCATGGCAGCACAACCAGGAACTAATTGGTATGCACAAACTCATAAGTAGAACAACGGACCTAGCCAACTATAGCTAACATCAGAGGAGGGGGAAGGGTGGAAACATAAGTAAAAAACCAAGTCACTCATTCATGACCTTGGCCAGGAGTAAACACAGGATCACAAAGTCACTACAAATTACAAAGGTATGGATTAAACACGCATTTATTACAAAACAATGGGAAAACATTTAAGGAATGCATATATGGTAATTTGGCCCGTGACAAAGTAAAAAAACTTCTAAATAACATTTATAATGTAAAAAAGTTCAAAATACCGGTAAATTTTTATTAATTAAAAAAGTTGGGAGTATTTTTATAATTTTTATTCATTATTTATTTTTATTATTATTATTATATTTGTAACGTTCTTGGAGGAGAAAAGTTCCAAGCTCGGCCTCCTCGTGGCCTCCCCTGGGCACTCCACTGTGGCACTTTGTTTTTCCGCTGCAGTGGTGCTAATGGGTCCTCTGGTTATCTATCTTTCCTTCTATTTTTTGCTCCTCTTTCCCTTCTGTGGCTTTTGTCTTTGTTTTTGACCAATTCTTTGATAATGTAAGACTGCATTCCATTCTGCAATGGAATGTAGGAATGTAGTGTTTATCATTGGTCAAATGTGTTTGTCTGTGTCATTTATATATTAGTCAGATTTAGTATGTCAGTTTATGTATGTCAGATTAAAAGACGTGTATGGCTTAAGTCGCCGCTTGCATCTATAAACTCAATTCTATCTATCTATGTAACGTTCTTTTGCAGTCTTTTTGGTAAATTTAACGATTTTCAGTGTTTTGACAGTTTTAAAGTTTGTGACAGTGTGGAATTGGGGTCGACATTGTTATAATGTCGGCCGATCCAACAATGCATATAACACGATACAAACACAAAAAGTACCGAGAATAAAGAATATGCAAATATAGTTCAATTTATTTCCTGAATTTATTTACACTTACAATTGCATAAAATACTAAGATATGCAAATATAAACTTATTTACATATCTTAGGCCTACTTGGTTCCATGTGCTTAGGCTTAACACAATGGTGAAATCATGACGATCCTGAGGGATATGGCTGACTTAAAGTCTGTCACAACCAAAAGGATAAAGGGAATTGATTGTATCTATTCAGGGAAGAATAATACAATCATACTGCAATAAAATGTTAGCAGAAGAGAAAAGAGGTGCAAACGGTCAAGCCGTGGTCATCGGCGACCTAAGTGGTTTGACCCACATTCCGTGCTTTGCACGGCGCGTTATTTCTGCATTAAGGGCCCAGGGCCAGAAAATGGGAAATAAGCAAGAGAGTTACTCACCGCAGCCCCGGTCCAATGTCGCGTCTTATCGCGGTACCACCATCGATCGGTGGCCGTCGCTGTCGCCCCTGATGCCGTCGGGCCACCGCGACAAAGGGAAGTACCTCGAAGTTGGCGGCCAAAACTCAACGTACAAGTTCCATACATGTACGGGCAGGAAGATATATTGGCCCCATGTTTATCTCATATTTACCTATCGGGTTGTAACTTAATACAACAATAAACATAGGTGCCACAGGGAAATGCAATACACTTTAAGAATATAAATACACATGACACTTAAGAATATAAATATAAGGCATACACTATTAAAATACACTACACTGTAATAATAATAATATATACACTTCAATAAATACACTCAAATAGTATCACAATATAAATACACTCAAATAGTATCACAATATAAATACACTCAAATAGTATCACAATATAAATACACTCAAATGTAAAAGCACAAACCATTTAGGCAAATAATCACAGATAATTCATATCAGGTCAAACATTCAGTTCAGGGTTTCTCATAGCATTCAGCAATACTTCCTGTTTTACATGAGCTTTTATACTCTACTAATCTCTCACTAATCCCTAAGGAATGTGTAGATAACAGAGTGGCCAATGGGTGATGCCGGTTGTGGAATGTAATGACCACTTCCGGTATCATCCAACATTCCGATGTGGATTGGGGCGAATGGTCAATACAATATATAGATTATATATTTATTGGCCATTACTTTGATATTGATCATGAATAAGTGCGATATTTATTATCCACTTATTTATCTTTATTGTTATAGTTCGAATATGCCGCTAAAGACGCATAGCGCGCTCTAGTGGCAATTCCTCGCCATAACTACGGTTCGAGACCGTCACAAGTTGTGTTAATGTAAAAAAAAGTTCGAAAACTTCTTTAAAAATCCTCAGAATATAAAATTCTAAATTTGTACCTTGAATAGATATTTTTATTTTTTTGTTTGAAACCGTATGGGTTCGATTTTTTGGTGCCGGCCTCTTTTTGGTTTGGGTCTAAAAATTTGTTTAAAAAAATTACAACATGTAAATTGCAAAGAATACCACATTCAAAAGTCAGTCAAAAATACTTTTTTAATTTTTTCTTTTGATAAAGGGTATGGACTTTCATCTGTGGGCCCAACATTATTTGGAAAATGTTTTGTGCAAACAAATGTGTTCCGTGTTACATCAATTAATGTTTGCAATCCCTTATCTTTTCGATTGCATGCTGAAATTCAGTGCTTGGTTAAGCTACATTGCTTACACTGTGTGACTGAATGTCCATTTTTTTTTGTCCTGTTAGAATTTGCTCTATTTGATCATCCTTGAATAATTTACAAGGTTGAGGAAAAGAAACAAATTCCACTCTTTCCTCGGATTTTCTTGTGTCACTTAAACAATTGCCAAATGCACAATGTTTCACTCCTCCTTTTCTAATTCTTCCTTGTTTTTTTGGTCTTCCACGTGTTGGTATCATTTTTCAATCAAAAAAACACTATTTAATCGTATGGACCGTATGCTTTGCTTGTTTGTAAATGGCGGCGCAATCCCACAATGCATTTGGTTTGTGCACCTAGTTACGCACATGCGCAGTAGGTGTACCCACTCGCTTGGTCCCTAGCTACACAACGAGTTTGCAGCTCCTTCTACTCAAGGACTACAATCTAGATTGTAGTCCTTGCACGGACGGACAGGTCGGTATTAGTATTTAGTGACTAGAAGGCCCCGTGGAAATTCCACGGTTTATTATGTATTATTTTTATTATGTGTTATTATTTTTTATGTATTAGCAAGGACTACAATCTATTAAATTAAACTGATCTACGATGGTCAATTTCTAGGAAAACTTTTTTAAATTGGATGTATAGGTCTGCAAAGCCCTCAAAAAAAGTCGTAATGGTGCTACGTAATTGTTGTCAACAATCAAAATTTCCAAAAAATTCCAAAAAATCGTAGATCAGTTTAATTTTTAATTTTATCTTCAACGGTTTTCGAGATATTGTCAAAATTGCAAAAACCTGATTTTGATGGTTTTTAATTTTTTTCAGTTGTAATACCTCAAGCGCTAGTAACTAGTAACTACAGTAACTACTTAATCAATCTTCAAAAATTTTACATGAAATGATAGCTCTACCATTCCTATAAATCCTCTTATACAGCTTTTAAGAAATTTTCATTTTTCTGACTTTAAAAAAGTGCCTGTTTCCATACTTTTGACCAGGGATAGTATATTAAAAATTGAAATAAAAGTTGTTTTTTTTCAGATTTTATAATAATAATAATAATAAAAATAAAAATAGAAATAAAAATAAAAATAAAAATTCAAAAATAGAATTATTTCCTAGCCAAAACAATTTAACTAACCAATTGAATCAATTCCAGATACAAAAAATTAATAAATGTATGTAAAAATACATCATTGAAATATTTTTCTGCAACAGTAGTTACATTTTCTTCCTAAACTGCGTGGAGGCCGAATGGAATTTGAAATCTAATGGATAACAACAACAAACTCCATCACACGCGCCCTGTTACCATGAGTGCTTGTGGGGAAGGTGGCGTCACAGGTCACGTGACCTAAATCGTAGCTCCGCCCAGTCAGCATACCATGTTTCTTTCTACCATGGGTTGGTATTAGTATTTAGGGATTCAGTATGTCAGATAAAAGACGTGTATGACCTAAGTCGTCGCTTGCGTTTATAAACTCAATTCTCTCTCTCTCTCTTCCCAAATACGCTAAATCAGAGAGATTTAGCTAGAATAGGGGTTTTAATGGGATTAGTAGGTGAAGTAATAACTTTGTTCCCCCCCCCCCGTTATGGTCATCCCCGGGGGAGAAAACTTCCAAGCTCAGCCTCCTTGTGGCCTCCCCTGGGAACTCCATTGCAGCACTTTGTTTTTCCGCTGCAGTGATGCTAATGGGTCCTCTGGTTATCTATATCTTCTTTTTTTGCTCCGCTTTCTCTCCGCTTTTGTCTCTGTTTTTGATCATTTTTTTGATAATGTAATGCTGCATTCCATTCTGCAATGGGATGTATGAATGTAGTGTTTATCAATGGTCAAATGTGTTAGAATGTGTCAAATGTAGTGTTTATGTCAGATTTATATTGGTCAGATTAAAAGACGTGTATGACCTCAGTCGTCGCTTGCGTCTATAAACTCAATTCTATCTATCTATCTATCCCACATGGTGCATAGTAGCCACTTACGCCAGTAAACCCTATTCTCTCTCTCTCTCCCACATGGTGTAGGAACATTATGTGTTGAGCTTTTGGCCGCCGATGTTGTCAGTGTATGCAAATTTCCTAATACATATTTTCTGTTGTTTGGAAATAATATTGTCGTATCAAAAGTATATTTTTAGTCTTGTTGCAGTCATGGGTCAAATTGACTGTAACAGATCATAATAATGTTTGTTATAATTTATTGGTGCAATTATATGCTTTTTGGATAAATGTTAAATTTAACAATTGCATAACCATGGATAAAATTATTGCTAGTGGCATTTGTAAGCTTTAATTAATGTTGTGTGTGCATAATTGATTATTGAGTTGTATAGTATTAGTCAATTGTGTATATTCCTAATTGTGTCTTTGAAATACCAAATTGTGTCTGATATTAACCATTCTGAATCTTCTGCACTGATTTAGATGTAAAGCAGATGATAATTTGTCTTTCTGATGAATGATTGACAAATTGATGACACTTTTGTGATGTCACCTTTTGTCAATCACCTATTGGTGGTGTGGTCATCAAGTCAGGTGACTCATCCCTCTTTTAGAGTTTGCCAAGATGGCGGAATGCATGAAAAGTCATCATGCTGGTCCTTTGTTTGATTAAATTATGTGTAGGTCCGTTTATTTTAATTGCTGAGTTGTTTTTCGAATATATGCGGCAGTTAATTGTTGTGTTCGGCCGCTTCAAGTGGAATTCCGTGTCAAATTCATTCTGTGGGTGCCAGGACAAGGTTTCGCGATATTCGACTACAACGTATGTGTACGGACTTAACGAGTACTTCAGGCGGACCGAGGAAGGTGTTTTTCGGCAGGAAAATATAAATTTTGCGTCCAATATTCAAAGCGTTAAAACGGACAAATTTAGCGTTTTCTACACGGCCAAGCTGATTTTCGGAGAGATTTGGCGTTGCCACGTGTTCATTTCGATATTGGGGACTGTCTTGTGTCGTATGGCCATACGGCATCAGGGAGCGACTGTGACACGACCTTTGACGACGATAGATTTCAACATGACGCGACATTGGACCAGGGCTGCGGTGAGTAACTCGTCAGTTGTTTACACCCCAATTTCTGGCCCTGGGCCCTTAACGTAGAAGTAACGCGTGGTGTAAAGCGCGGAATGTGAGTCAAACCACTTAGGTCGCCACGTGGCTGTGGCTTGACCATTTACACCTCTTTTTCTTCCCCATATGTTTTATTGCAGTTTTGTTGATTGCATTATGTTTTCCTGCATAGATGCAATCAATCTATCTTGTTCCCTTTGGTTGTGGCAACTTTAAGTCGACCATATCCATCAGGATCGTCAAGATATCACCATTGTGTTAAGCCTAAGCACATGGACCAAATAGGCCTAAGGTATGCAAATCGATCACATTTGCATATCTTAGCATTTGTATAATTGTAAGTGTAAATAAATTCTAGTAATAAATTAAAACTATATTTGCATAAAACATCCTCGGTACATTTTTTTTGGTGTTTTGTATCGTGTTATATGCATAGTGGGTCGGATGATATTTTCCAATATCGATCTCGATTCTTGTTCAACAGTTTCACTCAGTGTTGAAATTTGGAATTTCAAAATTTTCATCATGTTTTAAATGTTTAAGTGTATGGTAAGCCTTGGAATAAACTAGTCACATTCGTTGTTGAATCACACATTAGAGGTTTCTTAACTTATAATAAACATAATTATAAATTTTTTAATTAAATGATATAACATAATATATAACTTACAATACTTATACTATCTAAGTTCTCAATAAGGCATGGCATATAAAGGCATATAAATTAAAAAAGAAATTTCTCTAAAAAGTCTGAAATTGCAACACTACAAAAGAATACTAGACATAGACATAATATTTTTTTATAAATAGTAATCTACTTACTAGGCATGTAAAAAGTTACATACAAACCCTTGGATTCACACTGGTATGAATGCTACAAAATATTATTACATTATTATAATTTATTTTGATGTTTCATAAATAAATTAAATAAATTTTGCATTTTAATATTTTAAACTGCTATACTACTAACTATTAATTATACAGTACTAGCAAGTTACCCGTTACTACGTAACTTGAATAACTTCACCAACTTCCACTCTTGTGAAATACCGTTTAATCCTGTCAAATCCAGTTAAATCATCAATGGCCCGTGAAATGTCATTACCAACAACCCATTTAACTCTTGAACTGGGGAAGAAAACTTGCAAGCCCAGCTTTTTTGTGGCCTCCCTTGTGTACTCTATTGCAGCACTTTGTTTTTCCGCTGCAGTGGTGCTAATGGGCCCTCTGGTTATCTATCTATCTTTTTTTGCTCCGCTTTCTCTTCTGTGACTTTTGTCTCTGTTTTTGACCAATTTTTTGATAAAGTAATGCTGCATTCCATTCTGCAATGGAATGTAGGAATGTAGTGTTTATCAATGGTCAAATGTGTTTGTTTATGTCAGATTTAGTAGGTCAGTTTCAGTATGTCAGATTAAAAGACGTGTATGGCCTAAATCGCCAATTGCGTCTATAAACTCAATTCTATCTATCTCGGCTAGATTTTGTGTGTATTCGCCTTCTCCCGCTGTCACTAGACAGCGCCCTCGGAGAAAGGATCGTCACATATATTACATATCATCACACTATATTCAGTAAAATTAAGATAAAGTTTTGATCAATAAAAAACTTAACAGGTAATTGTGGTTTTGAACTAAGTGATGAGTTTATACCCTTCTGTCAGAGTCAGATGAGGTTAAAGTGTTTAGTTATTGATTTTGTTTCAACAGCATTTTCACGTATATCAAAGTGCCACCAAACAAAATATCGAATACGTAATAAATTGTAACAAAAAATAAACATACTATAATATAAAATTTTTATTCACAAATTCAGCCACGAATGTTTTAAAGAATCTTTTGCTGAATAACGATTATTTGGATCAATAACTAACATGGGCTGTAAAAAGTCAGCAAACCGACATGCTTCATTGACATCCCATTTAAATTCTCTAGTGAGCAATTCAAATATATTGCGTCGTTTGAGCCTACGAAAATTACGGAGTTTGCCGTCGGCAGTGAAAAACGTTCGAGAATAACTGTTTGAGAAGGCAATTCGTTTTGGTATACATCCTAACAATCTTATAATCCGAGCCAAATGATCCTCGTCCTGAGACTTATAATTATGAAAAAAAGGCGGAAATAGATAATGACCAGTTGCTAATTCAAATGCCATACAAGCAGTACTCCAAATATCAGCAGATGGTCCATAACCTACTCCTAAAATAACTTCGGGAGAGCGATAAGGACGTGTTTGAATAACATCAGAGAATTGGCGATCCACCCAACATCCATTTCCAAGATCAGCTATTGTAATTGACATGGAGCCACGTTTAGATTCATTTTTAGGAGATTTTAATCCTAATTTCTGCCAATGCACAGAAGCAAATTTACAAATTTCATTCTCGTCCAAACAAACATTTTCAGGTTTAATATCAGTGTGAATAATATTACATTTTGTGTGTAAATAGTCTAAGCCTTCAAGTACCTGCCGGATGATACTTCTGACATGGACTAAAGGAATTCCTTTATAGTCGTATCGAATGATTAATTTTAATAAATTGTCACCCAACACTTCGAGTACCATGCAAACATGAGTGCCATTAACACCAGAAATCTTAAAACTGTCTAATAATTGGACAATTTTGCCTTTGCGAGTACGAGCACGTTCGAGTAGTTGAATCTCGTTCATAGCCGCTTTTGTCGCATTCGATGCACTTTTCACTATTTTTAATGCCTTAAATCGCAAGTCCTGTAGATCCCAAATAAGCCAAACAGTTGAATAAGCACCCCATCCGAGTTTACGAACAACAGTATACCTGTTATAATACAATTCACCAATTGTCACTGGATGGTAACCATCTTTACGATACATATTTGGATCTTCTTGTTTCATATCAGCATCGAAATTATTTTTTGTGGTCATTTTTATCTAGAACTGAAATCAAATTTGTGTTTGTTTTATATTGAATATTGGTTGCTGCACTGAATTGAATATAATTATCTGTCATTTGCGTTAAGCTTATATATTGAGTGACGTATGTACTTGAAACGTACTTGGTGAAACGTCAAAACGACGTTGGCACGACTTTTAAGTTTTGAATTTCGTACAGAAGTCGTACAGTAATTACTAAATTATTGTTTTGCTAGTCACGTACGGTACATCTATCTTTTAAAATGTAAAAATTGATCTGCATGTTGATTAGAAACTTTTTTGCATGTCGATATTTTTTTTTGTGAGTTCCTTGTCGAGGATTAAAAGATTAATTGATAATAATAAAAGAAAATAAACAACTCACACAGATTTTGATGAAGGATTACCGTCGCAGATAATTTTAAAAATTAATTATATTCCAGAAGCAAATAAAGTGGTGATAAAAATACAATCTTTAAATGTATGAAAACATGGCCACACACGTCATTAACTGAGAAAAGAATATCTGAAAATCTCACTTTAAAACTGACACTGACTAATTAAATTTTCCGAAACATCAGTGGCAAGTGTTTTACAGCAAAGCCATACATTACGCAAGAAATCAGCTCATAGTCGCTTATACCGTACCTATTGTGACATAAAAAGTGTTTTATGAAATAAAAATTTTCTATTTTGTAAAATTTGTCCTAAAATATTTAATATATTCAAATTTAATTTTACAGAGTAAGCTTAGACCAAAGTTGAATCAAGTAAATAGTTGCTGACCATTTCACATTCTTATTCAAATCCTAGAATATGGCTAAGGCCAAAAGGCCAAGGCTATTTCCCGGAACGTTCGGACGTTCGGGGAAATAGCCAGTGAATTATTGGCGGTCTATTTCTCCGAACAATCCGAAAAACCCGAAAAACAGGAACGTGCATGTTTGCTTTATGAAACGAACACGTTGTTGGTGTGTCACAATGGTTCCAACAGATTTAAAATAATTTTTAATTTTATTAAATTGTGAATAAATTGTCATTTAATTTGAAATTAATAGTTAAACAGTTAAACTTTCCATTAAATCGATATAATACCATAAAATATGTATAATAGAATCTTAATAGAATAATAATAAATTAAAGATAAAAAATAGCAAATCCAAAACATAAGGAATAGATAGTTTTGAAGGCTTTTTCTGGGTTATATTTTTTCCCACATATAAACTTCGACACTCGTTACTTTACTTCGTGCTTCGTCACGCAGCAGATTTACTTTTAATCAATCAACGTAAGTGGTTTAAATGATGCGCTGAAAGATGAAAGTTTGTAACAAGAAAACCCTGCTGACTTAGAATTTGACAAGTGTAAAATTACACGGGAATAAAAAATAATAATAATAAAAAATACTAAAAACAAATCAGCACGAGAAACTCTATGCAAATATGTTTCAGAATTTTCCGGCATATCATAATGAAAGACTATATTCACCCGTTCAACCATTATGACATGCCAGAAATCAGTGGCTACTAAAATCCGCCTATTAAAAATTAAAATCCTTAAACATGTGAAAACGGTTCAAAGACTTACAATGTTGTATAGTTTGTCGTAACCTGTTCTCCAAGTAAATCGGGCTTGATAGAACTTAAGTAATTTTACCTTTTTATAGTGATTACCGAGAATTGAACAATACGAGCGATATAAAATAAACATAATTCTTTATTAAAATGGTGTTTAATTTGTACAGCAAGATCGAGATTTATCTCGATCTTATCATAACGAATGTACGAGTTTTAATGCGATAAAATCTTATCGCGGGTCCTGAATTCGGTTCGGTTACGGTTGGATGCTAAACTAGAAGTTATTCTGATTTAGTCTGAATCCGGGTGGTTGGTCTGTTGTCTAGGGTTCTTCGGTTATTCGGTTGGGTCTTTCGGTTATATTGCGTTGGTCTAGTTCCAAAGTTTATCGCTCCCTTCGGCGTGACGAGACACGTGAGGTTGGCTAGGCCTGGCATGGATCTTCGAACAAACGGGTTTTCCTTTGTAGTGTTTGATGGTTGAGTTTAAGGTTGATTTAACGAATATCCTTTATATTCATATGTCCTGGCGCTTAAACTACAGTAGTCCTGTGAGTTATTCGGTGTGTATCCGTGGCATCGGGTCCTCAGTTAATCCCTGTATTTTACGGGGCCTGATCTGGCAAGGAAGTTTGATGCTCTGTGGTTTACCTTAGTTCTCTGTAATAATCTGTCAAACTTCCTGTTGCAAGAGCTTTTATACTCTTGGTGTCACATGACCAAACAGATGGTGGAGAGGGGTGCTAATCCCCTAAGGAATGTGACTACAAAAGAGGGTTGAGTCATCTCAACTCCCCCAATCTCTTGGTGGAGAATGTTCGTACCATAGCGAAGGTCAACTCTCGCTGTACAATAAGAATATAACCAATAATAAAATATGAGTTTAATTAATTGCACTTTATTAATTAATAACTAGTCACCATACTTTCCTCTCCCAGCAAAGATTACCTTTCCGAGATTTAATCTGCTGCAAAACTTTAACTTTTCAGTGACTGGTCTAGCGATGGAGTCGTCTCTACCACTGGATTGGTTGCTAATCGAGATGACTGATCTCAAGGATCTTCGGGGGAGAAGTCAGCTGTAAGAAGTTGGTAGTGGGAAGTCGGTGGTAGGAAGTTGGTAGTCGTAGGAAATCGGTAGTAGTAGGACGTCGGTAGTAGTAGGAAGTCAGTTATTTGGACAGATTTGGTCGGTAGTACGCCCGGATCGGTACGCCCGGATTAGTACGCCCTGGATTAGTACGCTCGGGTTAGTATGCCTGGATCAGTACGCCTGGTTAGCCGAATTAGCCGAGCCGGCTGGATACACCAGGATCAGTACGCCGGGGTTAGAACGCTGGGGTTGAAACGACGGGGTTGGTACGACGGGGTTGGTATGCCGGGGTACGCTGGGATTTGTCGTGCGAAGGAGTCAGTGTCATGCCAGTGTCGGTATGTCAGTTTCAGTTTGTATAAACTTTTTTCTTATTTTGTCTTGATTTAATATATTGGTTTCATTTTGTCAGAGTCAGTATGTCTGTGTCATTATGTCAGTTTGGATATGTCAGTTTTGGTGTGTCAGTTTTCTTTTGTCAGATGTAGCGTGTTAGTTTTGTTTTGTTGGATTTAGTATGTCAAGTTTCATATTGTCAGTTTTCATGTCAGATTCTCTTTTGTCAGATTTTAGACGTGTATGGCCCGAGTCGCCGCTTACGTCTATAAACCTAATTCTCTCTCTCTTATTGCTCCTCTTTCTCTTCTGTCTTTTGTTATTAATAGCTATCAGTTGTGTGAACAGTTTTGGTTGGTAGAGTACGCCTGGATTGGTACGCCCGAATTAGTAAGCCTGGATTAGTACGCCCGGATTAGTATGCCCGGCCGGCCGGAAACTCCAGGCCCGGTATGGCGGGGTTGAAACGACGGGGTTAGTACGCTGGAGTTGAAACCACGGGGTTGGTACGTCGGGATTGGTATGCTGGGATAAGTCAGTTGTCAGAAGTCAGCTGTAAGAAGTTGGTAGTGGGAAGTCGGTGGTAGGAAGTTGGTAGTCGTAGGAAATCGGTAGTAGTAGGAAGTCGGTAGTAGTAGGAAGTCGGTAGTAGAAGGAAGTCAGTTATATGGACAGATTTGGTCGGTAGTACGCTCGGATCGGTACGCCCGGATTAGTACGCCCTGGATTAGTATGCCCTGGTTAGTATGCCTGGATCAGTACGCCTGGCCAGCCGAATTAGCTGAGCCGGCTGGATACACCAGGATCAGTACGCCGGGATTAGAACGCTAGGGTTGAAACGACGGGGTTGGTACGCCGGGGTACGCTGGGATTTGTCGTGCGGATTAGCCTAGATTAGTACGCCCGAATTAGTATGCCCGGCCAGCCGGAGACACCAGGCCTGGTACGGCAGGGTTGAAACGACAGGATTAGTACGCTGGGGTTGAAACCATGGGGTTGGTACGCCCGGATTGGTATGCTGGGATAAGTCAGTTGTCAGAAGTCAGCTGTAAGAAGTTGGTAGTGGGAAGTTGGTAGTAGGAAGTTGGTAGTGGTAGGAAGTTGGTAGTCGTAGGAAATCGGTAGTCATAGGAAATCGGTAGTCGTAGGATGTCGGTAGTAGTAGGATGTCGATAGTAGTAGGAAGTCGGTAGTAGTAGGAAGTCAGTTATTTGGACAGATTTGGTCGGTAGTACGCCCGGATCGGTACGCCCGGATTAGTACGCCCTGGATTAGTATGCCCGAGTTAGTATGCCTGGACAAGACTTCCTTAATAGAAAGACCGGCCCTTAAATGGATTCTCCCATGCTATTTGTTAAGCAGAAAATGGCCGCCAATTCGCTACCAATTGTCAAAAGGTGGCGAACAAATCCCACTTGAGAAAACAAATCAGTTATGCCGATAAAGGAATTGTTTTCGACAAAAAAGGTTTTTTTTTATGATAAAAGAATTGTTTTCAACGAAAAATGTTGTTTTTTGACGATATTATCGTCAAAACAACATTTTCTGTCGAAAACAATTCTTCGAAAACCATCTTTTTATTGTAAAAAACAACAAAAATCGGGTCGCCAATTCATACATGGCAATCGGCGAATCGATGCTGTGAATGAATTAGCAACGACGGCATCAAAAACAATAAAAATCTAGTCGCAATTCACACGATTTTCATTTATCGTCAAAAAACATTTCACGGCAATGAATTGTCGACTAGGTTTTTTTGCTGCATTTGATGCCGTGGTCACCACTTCATTTACAGCATCGATTCGCCGATTGGGGCGGGATCAAAAAGAAACGTGAATGAAGTGGCGACCACGGCATCAAATACAGAAAAAACCCCGTCGCCAATCCATTTACCGCAATTGGGAACGATGGCATCAAAAACAACAAAATTATTGCTCGCGGTTATGCATAAATTAAAATCTCGCCTTTATATAACCGCGAGATAAAATTTATTTGATTTTTTTAGTTTTCATGTTTTTACCATTGTTTTACCATGCCGGCATCGTTTTATTAATTTTTTATAAATTCCTTAATTTATTTTACAAAATTTGATTTGGTTTTTATGGTTTGTTTTGTTGCCAATTCATTCACGACATCAACTTGGCGATTGCCGTGCGTGAATTTGCGACACGATTTTGTTGTTTTTTCATGTCATCGGCATTATTTTATTAAACCATTGTTAAAGTTATTGCATTATCGTTGCTTAGCACGACAATCGCCAAGTTGATGCCGTGGCTACGACGGCATTAAAAAACAATAAAATTCATTAAACCAAATCAAATTAAAGTGTATTACCATAATAAAAACATGAATTAAAACAAATAAAATAAATTAAATATTTTATAAAAAAATTAAAAAATCCCACGATTATGAACAAAAATTTTTTTTTGGAAGAAAAAAAGTTTTCCGGGGTTCTGAAGAGTTGCAATCATAATGCATAATTTTTTTCTCGCGGTTATGCACATTTTCCTCAACTCACAGTTCTGAGGTGACTCCCAATTTACCATGTTTATGTTTAAAAACGTGCTTTTTTACAGGGGAGTTGTAGCGCTATCTGTTGCCAGAATCTGCCACAAATCCGCCATTTATTGCATGCGACTTTTCACCACTAAGGGCCGGTCTTTCTATTAAGGAAGTCTTGGCCTGGATCAGTACGCCTGGCCAGCCGAATTAGCCGAGCCGGCTGGATACACCAGGATCAGTACGCCGGGGTTAGAACGCTGGGGTTGAAACGACGGGGTTGAAACGACGGGGTTGGTACGCTGGGGTACGCTGGGATTTGTCGTGCGAAGGAGTCAGTTTCATGCCAGTGTCGGTATGTCAGTTTCAGTTTGTATAAACTTTTTTCTTATTTTGTCTTGATTTAATATATTGGTTTCATTTTGTCAGAGTCAGTATGTCTGTGTCATTATGTCAGTTTGGATATGTCAGTTTCAATTTGTCAGTTTTCTTTTGTCAGTCGTTATGTCAGTTTGGATATGTCAGTTTTGTTTTGTCAAGTTTTGGTGTGTCAGTTTTCTTTTGTCATATGTAGCGTGTTGGTTTTGTTTTGTTGGATTTAGTATGTCAAGTTTCATATTGTCAGTTTTCATGTCAGATTCTCTTTTGTCAGATTTTAGACGTGTATGGCCCGAGTCGCCGCTTACGTCTATAAACCTAATTCTCTCTCTCTCTCTCTCTTCTTTCCAATGTAACTTCTCTTACTTGAGCACAATAAAACTATAATAAAACTACACCATCTATGAAAACTACTACCACTAGAATGAACCAGAAGCCAAAAGAACTCTACCTATTATTACGAATATGATGTACCCATAGACACCCGAACTAGTTTTCTAGACGCCTTATGTTTTCCTGATCTGTATCCCAACGGCACAAACGGACAACATTGGCCACGCAAAATACCCATCACTTCAGCTGAATTCATAAAGACCAAATTACTTTCTGTTCAATCGCAGTTTCGAAGAAATCACCAATACCTATTCTATCTGCTGCATGATGCAAACCTCTGCCAAATTAAAGCAGGACTCTACCACAAACTCAATGTTTTGCATGCCGACCCGAAATTAACTGCCGAAAGTTACTTCGCAAAACTTCAAACAGATAAACTCGACCACAATCTGTCAACCATTTTTCCAAGCTAAGGAACACACCACAGTATTGGCGAAAACCGAAGAATGACTTAATGTGCATGACACAAGAATACGGACCTGCTACGTGGTTTCTAACTCTCAGTCCGAGCGAGTGGTTATGGCCGGATTTAATTTCATACCTAAAGCTGATCAATCCTGACTTACAAAACAAAACAGCAGCAGAATTAACAGCAGCAGATCCTATATCCACTTCAAGATACATCAAAAATCGATTCCTAGTCACAATGAAGTTTATAACTGGAAGCTCAAAACCACTCGGTGAGATATCACACTTTTTCTGGCGCAGAGAAGATCAAGGCCGAGGCGTACAACACTTCCACATTCTACTGTGGACTAAAAGCAGTGTTGTCCTAGGAGAAAACACTAACGAAGAAATAGCTGCATTCCTAACCAAAGAACTCGCTGCAATAAAGGAAGAGTCAGTAAAGTATGCCGATTTGGATTCCCCAGGAAACCAACCCAACAAGTAGTCATTTGCGACGTAACCGAAAGCATAGCTGCCAGAAAGCGATTGAAAAAGCAATTAAGATTGTATGAATTACAGCGGAAACAAAACGAAATCCGGATAAATGATTACAACCCCTTAATTCTATTGGCTTGGCACGGAAACATGGACGTCCAATTAATTAATTGCCAATTAATTTGCAAACACACAACCCTATTAACGAACTAACGCACAAAAAACAAAACGAAATGCGGAAAAAGTGTGATTGACGACCTGGCAATTGACAACAACAGTACCTACTAAAGCAATTACTTCGAAATTATGGAACTTAGATATGCGAGGATTAGCCAATCGTGAACGCGGAACTTTAGAAGCAGCAGACACACTTCTCGGACATCCGCTGTACAAAACTGATCCCAAAACCATCATAAAGTGGATAGATATCAAAGAAAACCGAAGTTGACGACTAAAGCCCAAAGCTGACATGGACAAGTTACTCCAATCTGCACCAAACAGCACTGACATATTCCTACCAAACATGTTTTACATCTCTGGACTCCAGTTGCAACTTGCCCTCACTTGATTCGATTTGGTTGTCAACTGTGGTCACTAATGCTTAGTTCCCACTTGGCAGAAATTCCAACAGAAAATTTTCTGCTGCAGAAATTTGAGTGTAGAAAGCAGCAGTGCTTACAAATTGCCTTCCTTAGCTGGCATCCATTTTAAATTCTACTTTACTGCACTTTTGCCCAATTTTCAGTCCGTAAGAGGGAACCAACGACAGAAAACATACTTTTCTGCACAGCAGAAAATTTTCTGTCGGAATTTCTGCCAAATGGGAACCAAGCATTATAGGTTTTTT
>JH430627.1:92672-105391 GCA_000239455.1 Strigamia maritima | reverse complement strand
TGTAAATAATAATTACCACTCAAAATAAATAATAAAAAAAAAAAAAAAAATAAATATGACTTTCACATCATTTAAACTTCCTTTTCAGTCCAACTTCCTCATCTCCTGACATTGTCCACTATACTCCACTTCCACATAATGATCAAATGACCAATAGCATCTTGCCGCATGAAATATAACCATTCTTCGATAGTATAATACACATATAATGAAAGCAGACAATTAATGAGCTTTGAACCACCTAATTGCACCTACTTACGACCTCTAATAATTATTATTAAATGTTAATTACACATTTAATCATAATTTCTATCATTTCGCTACCATCGCATGACCTATTAATGACACCGGACTATATTAACCGCCTGCAATTGTTTTAACTAATTTGTTTTTGGTGATCCATATCTCAGAAACAGTGACAGTGACAGTTATTAAATGAGGCAACAGGTTTTTAAAACAAGATTAAACGACTCTCAATGCGCCATCTGCAAAGGAAACTTGCAACTTGTACGTTTTTATATGAAGAAAGTCATTATGTAAAACGCACAACTTCTCAACAGAAAAGAAGAAATATAATAAAAATGCATTCATTTACGAAATTGCTACTCATTCTTCCACTTGGTTAATGCACAGAAACGCACAACTGCTTACATTGAGCAGTTATTTCCTTATTGTCTCCATGACTACAACATGCTCCATCCCCAAAAAAATGCAAAAATATTCTATTCTCTTTTCTTATTCCACATTGAAATTTCAATGTTTTCTTACATGCAGGAAATGTTATATTCTGTTTAAATTGGACTTGGTTATAGTGTTATGACATTTGGCTCCTCCTTTTTGTTGTCATCGTCCGGCTTTGCTGATGACCCACAAACCCATCATGAACACAATGTGGTTTCTGGTGGTATTTAATGGCTGCTTTGTATTCAAGTATCAACTAATTCAATCACATAATGTCTTTTTGGTTCTGTTTTTGGAAGATATTGTCAAATTGAAGTGTCATCTTTTAGTTGGAAATTGTAAAATTTGAAATTGTAAGAGATAGTACAACAATTCAAGCAGTGCAGCACATTGGAAATGCAATACTAACACTTGAGTGCTCATTTAACCAAGGTGGATGTTTGAATCAGCTAGATACAGAATTGATTAAAGAGTCTTGGAATTCACATTTTAAAACATTTTTCGTGTATAGAAAATTAAAGCTGCAATTTATAAAATTTAAAAATAAAATATTCAATTTTGTGTAATTTTAAGCTTTAATTTTTATGACATTTTTTTGAGAATCCAGAATATACAGTATTATTAAATTGGGCTTGTGACAATCTCCACATGTGACATTCAAAGTTATGAATGTTGAAAACAAAATCTTCAATCTAACCGGTAACTTTTTGATAGTACTAACTTCCAGTAGACTGAAGAAATTCTTGAAGATTTTTATTGACTTTTTTGTCAACTGGAATGGTTTTTATGAATATCTAAAAAAAAGAAATGGCTACTAGATCTTGATTTGGGATGTTGTGTAAATGTGCACAGATTTGTATTTTGGTGTGTGGAATGTGGATTGAAGTGTGACAATTCTAAGATGTCGAGTATTGGATGTGGACATGAATGGGACATTTGGATCTGAGATGGACTTCTCTTAGAATGAGTCTCTTTCAATTTTTTCTGACTCAAACTGCTTGGAAAAATATTACTCTTTTCTTCTAATGGAAGTTGAGTGCTTTTTTTTATATGTCTTTTAAAGGTTTGTTGTATCTGGTTTGTCTTGTAGTCCAGTTTAATGATTTGTAAACATCAATTTTAATTTTTCTTAAATTTTTTTTTTTTTAAATTGTGATCGTTGGTTGTTTTATATCTTGTTTTATAATGGTAAAAAAAATTAATTTCAATTTTACTTTTTCAACTTTTAAATTTATTGTAATCTATTTCCCAATAATATTCTAATGTGGGCTCTTTTTGAATGCTCCAAAAGAGACCAGGAAGATTTTAAAGAAGATGTTTTTGTTACTAATTTAGTTTGATTTGATATTTTTGACTATTTTTTGATGAATAACAATAAACTAAACTCCATCCAACAATTCGTGCACGAAAATGAATAAAGTGAACTTTTTTGCATTGTACTGAAAGTATATATTGTGATATCTTATTTTAATCCTCTAGTTAAACTGAGTCGAAAAATCATTGTTTCGTAGCCAAAAAATGTGCGCAACAGTAGAAAGTAGAACCCAAATGTAAATAATTTTTCAAAAATATTTTACAAGCGTTTTCGTTTGTTAACAATGGCACGCACATTTTTGGACTACAAAACAATGATTTTTCGACTCAGTTTAACTAGAGGATTAAAATAAGATACCACAATATATACTTTCAGTACAATGCTAATTAATGGGAGTTTAATTATAAAATAATCAAATTAATTGTTATAGAATTAATTCAAGCAAACTTAATTAACCAACTAATTTATTTAATTATTCTTCTTCTTTTTCTTCAAAAAAAATTAAAATTTATGCAAATTCGTATAATATTTTTTTTTTTTACTGAATAGCTTTGATTTGACAAAACATTCTGTCAGCTTTTGATAAACTTAATAAAAACTTTTTTTTAAAAAAATGTTTAAAAAGAAACTTTTTTTCCAATGAGGCACACATTTGAATAGTGTCAGCACTGCGCTCAGCAGAGATTTATTAACAACAAAAACTCAACGCGCATTTCATTCAAGTTACCTTTCACTAAACAAATGGAAAATAGTTTCTACATTTAATAATTCATCCATTTCAATGGTTGCAGCCAGATTTCAACAATTATACATTGTTCAAAGTTTTGTTATTAAAAATGTTAAAAAGAAAACTCTAGCTTTTCTTAATGGGCAAATCCAGCAATAATAAACTTTTGCCAAAGTAGAAATCAATTCTCAGAATCCTTTCAACTACAAAAGAAATGTACATTTACTAGTATAGTATTATATCGAATAAACATTAAACAACAACATATCAGCCATTAATATTTTAATGTACAAATATATACTTAGGAATGAGTTGAGAAAAAAAAGTTAGAAAACATTGAATGGTTTGTTCTACTTTTAGGTTTAATAGATATACAGAAACTTTTAGGCCGAACTTGGCAGGTGCAGTTAAAATCAATAGAAAAAAAGATTAAATTAACTAACTCACAAAGCAAAGCATCACCTTTAACAAATTTAGGTATAAGCAGGTGTCAAATTCATTTATTTGATTGAGTGTTTGATAAATAATAATGTCTTGTTAGTATAATATATATAAAAATTTTTTTTTTCTGAAATTTCAAAGGAAGTTGTAATAAAGGTATTTAATAATGTTAAAAGGGGGCTATAAATAGCCAGTGGTCATTTTATGACCAGTGGTCAGTATGGAAATAGAGTGTTTTTTTTTATTGATTGATATTTTCTTTTTATAGGCATTTTTAATTGACAAATGCAGTGCCGAATGAAAATAAAAAAAGTTAAATGTCAGCTTTAATATAAATATAATGATAATAAAAAAACCAATTCAAAATAATTTGCATTTGAAAAGTCAAATAAAAAGTTTTTAATTTTAAAAATAAAGATTTTTAAAGTAAAAAATTGATTACTTTTTTTTTAGAAGAATATATTGACTAAAATGCATACTTTTGATGTAAAACAACCAAAATTCACTTTTTAAGCTCAAAAATATATTTTCTATTGTAAAAATACATTATTTGGTACAAAAATAGATAGGATAAGTAGATTTTTTATGTAAAACAGCACAAAATAATTTTTAAAATGCAAATACGGTATGTCTTTGTAAAAACACTTTGGCACTTGTCATCGTTGATCCGTGCCTCCTTTTATTATCTTGTAGCTTTTAACGCGCATGCACATTGCGCACCATTTCACACAATAAATTGTAGGTTTTATTTTTCCGAGGTTTTATTTTAAATCCCTTACTGCCTTCTATTTGTCGTCATTAATTGATTTCGAACTGCTTCCATTTACCCTTATTTATTTTTCGAGTTTGATCGTAGTCCTATTAACAGTCGCTCAACGGCGCTCGCGTACCAACCAACGGTCAAAGTTCAATTTATGACGAATTACGTCGGAATATTGATGCGCGGCAGTCGTGTAACATGGGTGCAAAATTGTTTGATCATTTATATATTCAACCCCGAATTTAATTTCGTATTAGATGAAACGGTAAGAATGATTACTTACATTATTATTTCATTTTCGGATAAACTTGACCCAACTCCGATTCAATCGCTTCGTCACGAATCGTGTTACGGTCTTTTAACTAAATTGGTAATTGGTAATGAAGACGGAAGAACCTTGTTTTTGAACTTTTCTCACTTAATGATCCACAGTACAAAGTTATATGTTGTTTATCTAAATTTTCCCCTTATCAAATAACTGATAATTTTTTTTATTTCTGTTGGTTAAACTCGGTTTAAAATTACCTCAGTTCGAAAGGCTAGGCCTACATGAGTTATATTTAAAAAAATAATTCTTTAATTTTTATATACCGTTATTTTTTTATTTTGGGTCTCCAAACTAGACTTTGGGCCCTCTGTTTTGGGTTCTGTCTTGGGCCTCTTTGACTCAGCTCCCTTAAAAATGTGTTATCTGTTATTCTTTTATTTGCTTTGATGTTATAAATTTCTTTCACCCTGATGACATATCACTTGTTCAACAAGTGTGATATGAATGGTCATTGGTCACATGTGTGATTTAATCATTTAAGTAGTCATTAATGTGGTCTAACCACTTGCACTACACTTGATGCAACAATAGAAAATAGCTTCTCATTAAATGATCATTTTTACTTTTTACTACTTGAAGTTGTACTCTAAACTCGAAAGGGTTTACGACATCAGATATTTTATAGATGAATAATTTTCGGCTTAAATAATTTTTATTTATTTATTTTTATTTTTGAAAGATCTTTATAAAAATTATTTTATATCCCAAACAGCTTAATGCTTAGTTCCCACTTGGCAGAAATTCCGACAGAAAATTTTCTGCTGTACAGAAAACTATGTTTTGCTGTCGTTGTTTCCCACCTGCGGACTGAAAATTGGGCAAAAAAGTGCAGAAACGTAGAATTTAAAAATGGATGCCAGCTAAGGAAGGCAATTTGTAAACACTGCTGCTTTCTACACTCAAAATTTTCTGCAGCAGAAAATTGTCTGCCCGAGTTTCTGCCAAGTGGGAACTAAGCATGATTGAGCTTGGTGAGAGGCATTAGGTGCGTTCAATTCCAAAGTGATTATAAAAGCATAATTAAATCTGATTATAGAGAATCAGTTTAATCTGCTTTTAAGCATTGAACGTGTTATTAAGTTTCAGGCTGTGCATGCGCAGTTGCAAACTTAAATATTCTAGGATCAAGTTTCTTAATCGGAACTAGTTCTTAATCCAAAATACATGCCGGACTGTTGTAGTTTTCTCCTTTCAGTTAACATTTTAAGTTACTATAAAATAGTAGTATACATTAAAGTATACTAAAAGTGTTGTAATGTAGTATAAAATGTATA
The DNA here is from genome assembly GCA_000239455.1 of Strigamia maritima. Lineage (NCBI taxonomy): Eukaryota > Metazoa > Arthropoda > Chilopoda > Geophilomorpha > Linotaeniidae > Strigamia > Strigamia maritima. The sequence goes on along the minus strand of JH430627.1, from coordinate 99,865 downwards.
AAAAAGCACTGAAATCTCTTAATAAAGTCGATCGAGTGCCATCTCGATCAATCTCGAATTCAAAATGGCTGCCAAGAATGCTGCCAAAAACAAGATTTCAGCAGCATAAACAACCCTCAACGTGGATTATGTAAAAGCGGTTTATGGGTAAACTGATTGTTGGAAAATGACGTAAAAAACATCGTTTCTGCCTAGTGAGAATCAAAAGAATCAAGATAAACAGTTTATCACTTTGGAATTGAATGCACCTATTGTTAGCCACTGCTGGCAGGGTGCTGTTTCTGATTACAGTTGGTAATCCCATAATAGGGCTTACGTCACAACTGGTAACAGTCTCTCTTTTTCATATTATCGGCTGCTTGTTTTTGTAATTTCAACATTTGGTTTTAATCTTAATATTTAAAAAAAAAACAGTTAGTGTTAAGTGTCATGAAGAAACTTGATATTATTAGTTTTAGGAAGCTGATATTTCAATGTAAATCTATGCAACTGTGCAAAATCTTATATCATTTCTCCTTTATACTCTAACATCAACCCTAATTTAAACCGTCAATTTAAATGTTACAAATTGGTTTTACAACTTCTTGGATTTCATTCTATTCAAGCAATGAGCTCAAAACTACTCAGGAGAAGCGAGCCAAGTTCTGCATGAAATAAAGAACCTTAGACAAGATCCAAATTGTCCACTAATCAATGTGTAAATCAAAAAATGATGTATATATATATATATATATACACACATGCTACAAAAAAAGCAAAAATTGGGATTTTTCTAACAATGCTATATTAATTTGAAATTATTTTAATTTGCATCTTAATCTCTATTTACCCCAAGGTTGAATAAAATGTCATTGGCTGAGAAGTGTATTGTATCATAAGTACGGTATATATTATGGCATCTTATTTTAAACTTCTCGTTGAGCCGAGTCGAAAAATCCTTAGCTGTGTTCAATTCATCTTGATTATGTATAATCAAATTATATTGCTATTGCTAAATCCAAGATGGCTGCCTGAACAATTGGATTTCAATTTTCGTAATCCATGTCACACGTGGATTATGTAGAATAAGCCTTTTTGCTTATCGCCAGAGGGCGGGACCGTCTGAAATTTCAATGGGATTTTTGTCATTTTTTCATTTATTGTCCGATTTAATGCGGATTTTTGCATTACTCACCGTATTTAGGGAGTTTCTATCAAACTACTTAAATTTATATAAAAAAAATTATTTATAATAAGTAATTTCTAAGTTTTGATCGATTTTGGTAAATAAATGCAAATTTGTGAGATTTTATCTGCCTAGACAACAATATGTAATAATTTGGAAAATCAATGGCTTTAATGTTCTCATAACCTCCATACTTGGTGAAAAACAAACAGCCCAAACTCTATTGGAGCCTGGGCCTGGACCAATGGAGTCTGGGCTGTTTGTTTTTCACCAAGTAAAGAGGTTATTTTCCAACTTATTTCAATGTGTTCTCGTGTTGTTTCTTATTTATAACAATAGACAATTTGCGATTTCTCGTACGAGATTTATTTCATTACGAAAATGGTAAAAAACGAGATTTTGTTAAAAATCTCGTCCCTTTGTTTTAATGGTTTGACGAGATTTTTGAAAAATTTCGTTACACATTGTCGTTAATTTTTTGTCTCGTACGAGAAATTGCAAACTGTCTAATATGTAAACAGAAACCAAGCCTGGAAATATGATAACACTACCAAACCACATGTTTCAATGATTGAGCCATTGCAATGAGGTTTGGGCGTTGTATCATTGTTTCATTTCATTGCCATTGTTGCGGGAACATTCTAACATCCAAACACACAAAAGCGAATAAAAATAAAAAATTATATTATTTTGCAAGGATATTAGTTGGTTAATAATGGATATGCTCGTTTTTAAGCTACCAAACAAATGTTTTTTACAACTCAGCTTGACAAGAGAATTAAAATGCGATAAACTTTCAATACAATGCACTTCTCAGCCAATGACATTTTATCCAATCTTTGGTTCAACCAAGGAGTTATAAAACTTGTAAATATGTCACAAGCTGGCGTAAGCAGAGTTTAGTATGCTGTTTTATGAGGATGGACTTTTGAGACATACTATAACTGAAAAATATTATTATTTCAGTTTACCCCTGCCTCCACAAATCGAGCGCAATCGACAGCGCACTGCAAGTTCATGCGAAGTTGGATCTCTTTTGGACCCGACAATGGACTTTTCACCCGGATATGGATCATCTCCAGATCCGCGTACCAGTGGATACCATCTAAACGAGAGAAGGAGCAGCGAGGTGATTCACATGCAACGCACCGAGTGGTCTGCGCGACATTGGATCATGATTGGTCTCTTGTTACTCGTTGCCGCATCCATAAGCGTCGGAGTCGCAGTGTCTGTGGCTTATGCGGGCGAAGAAGACGTTTCCACCACCATCGACACGCTCGACGGCACGGAAACTTCGCCCCAAGGAACTCTTCAGACTCCTGATCGACTTCCTTTGCCTTTGGCTAACCAAATCCTCAACAAAGTTCCTCTTATCGATGGGTAAGTGCATTTCTTAGTAGTGATTCTCAAGTCTATATCATCTGTGAATTCAATTTATGATAATTTATGGATAGTAAATTGTTTTTTTGATACCTAATCTGGTGAGAAAAATTGGTTTCAGCATAGATAGGGATAATTTTTAAAGATGTTTAGCTAAAGATGGCCTTGATTCAAGGTCGAAATTTTACATAACAGCATAAGTAAAACTAAATTTACTTGCTTGTTAATAGGTGGTTTGCGCATGCCAATTGTATTTACGAAATGTCATTAAATACGAAATATTAAATAATATTTCGTTTCAAAAGTCCTAATTTCTCCTTTCTCGTGATGACTTTTTTTAAAAAGTTTCATGGAATTAAAAACGAGAATTTGGAAATTAAAACTGCACAGTGCTTAAACTGCGCAGTGAGATGCGTAGTGTGCTTAAATTTTGAAACAGTGGCATCCATCTTGGAAACGATAGTCTGAGCATGTCTCGACTCCAAACTGAGGTTTTAGCAAATAAAACCTGTCAATTTTGTAGTTGGGGATATCATTTAGACATCTTAACACGATTCCATGCATGAAAATAGGTAAAAATTGCGAAAAATGACGACAAATCACGGGTGCGGACATCAGCGAACATCGCGGCCGCGGAACACTCACCTACGTCGGCCACGATGTTCGCAGACGTCCGTCAAATTGAATTTGTCATTATTTTTTATGGTTTTAACTATTTTTAAGCTGGATTCTCATAGCCGAGATGGAATAGACAATTTGTAAGCTAAATCAAATGTTTATTCAATGTTCCAAAGCAGTTGGAACAATTAAAATCAGCTCAAAAAACTACCTATCCTAACACTAACTTGATTTTCATTATTGTCGTGTTTGTTTGTTTGTGGCGCAAATGCCAAGATGACAAACTCATAATTAAATTTCGAAATAATTAAAAGTATGAGAAATGTTTATTTATTTTTAATTATTGCGTCTTGTAATTGTAATTGTTATTTTACGTGATGCGCACAAACCACCTAATTCAAAGAAAATAAAAAAGGAAATATTTACAAAAAAGAAATATGGTACGGTACTGTAGTTTTAAAATTGACTGTAGTAGGGAATAATAGATAAACATGATTTATGTTTTCAAGCGAACGATGGTATGGAAATGTAAAAAAATATTAAATATACGGCATAAAAGTCTTGACTTTGTGTATGAATTTTTCTAGTTTATGTCTGTGCTGGGACAAGATGAAGAGAGCGCCTTCTTGTGGTACAAAATGTATCAAATAAACAAATAATTTTAATGTTAAAGGGTTTACTATATCAGTTTTTATTAGTCCATTGAATCAAGCATTCATTTAAAACCTTTAAATAATTTTCAGAGATTTTAAAAAAAAATATTAAAGGGTTAAAACCCAATGTTGAAGTTGTGAAATCGAGCAGACGACAAAATGAAAAAGTGAGAGATAAACGCGAGACCAAATCGAGAATTTGCGCGATTATTACCAGTTGTGACGTAAACCCTATGTAATTAACATGGGGGAATACCAACTGTGACATCAGAAACAACGAACACTGCCCCTCACCAAGCTCAAATGAGCTGTTTGGGATATAAAATAATTTTTTAAACGTATATTCCAAAATCTTTAAGAAAATAAATAAAAATCATTTACCGTATTTTGTCGATTAAAGGCCGCCCTCGAATTACGGCCGCCCTCGAATTACGGCCGCGGCCATTATTCGAAGTTTATTTATCAGTTTTGAAGTAATGTATATTTAATACATTACTTCAAAACTGATAAATAAACTTACATTATTACATTCGAAATAATGTATTAACGTTTGCAAGTACTGTATATTTACTCTGTGTAGTAGAAAAGATCAAAGTGATTTCACAATTGGTTTTTTTCTCTACTATACAGAGTATATATACAGTAGATGCAAACGTTTTTAATACGTTTGCATAGCTAAACGCAACGTACGTACGTTCGTTTCATGTACGCAACTTTTTAAGTTGTTTTTAACTTTAAAAAGTTGCGTACATGAAACGCAATTTACGGCAAACGATTTAAACGCCGCCCTCGAATTACGGCCGCACCCCTCGGCCGCAATTTGTAATAAAGGCCGCGGCCTTTAATCGACAAAATACGGTAGGCCATTTTAAAGGATGACAAAAATTATTCAGTTATAAAATATCTGTTGTTGTATATCCTTTAAATTGTTGTTGTTGACAAGAGTTAAATGGAGCGGCAAATGCATCCATATATGTGGTTTGGTGTGGATAGTTTGTATTATTTGTATTGTTATTTTTTGTGGTTGGGTGTGTTTGTTCTGAATTCTAATAAAGATGCTAGCCTGGAGGTGTATATGGTGATGATAAAGTTATAGCTGAGATATATTTTATGATTTGTTTTTTGAGTTAATCTTATATACTGTAGAAAGTCTCGTGCATTTTTGCATCAAATTAGGTGTACAGTCACACTTGTGCGGTCCGGTACACAGAGTGCCCTTCTGAAGTTCGGACAAATGATTTTTGTTCGGTCCACAGAGTGTTTTTCTGCAGTCCGGACTACAGAGGTAATGGTAATAAAGATAATTTATAATTTATATTCAAATTTATTCAAGTTACATCAAGTAGGACATTGAATTGCTATGGTTTTACACATTTATTGGAACGAAGAAGGCAATTTCACAGATTAAAAAAAAAGATTAAATGTCCGGTGAAGTGCATTAAATTCGATTTTTAAAAATACTGTAATACTTAAATGGTAAAATAAAATGTTAATCGTCTTTTCAAATAAATTTGGAGAAATTTTCAACAAATTTACGTAAACTTTTTAAAAATTTCCAATAGATTTGACTAAAAAAAATATTGAAATGCAAATAAAAAGTTTAAAGATTTATTTAAAAAAATTTATTCTGATAATGTAATGTTTGCTTAATACAAAACTAAACTTTATTTACCGTATTCCCTCGGAAAGAACGGCATGCCGGATAATGGCGAGTCAGACCAGGGTGCCGGATAATTCGAATTTTCCGGCATTTTGTCCATTTGATTTTTTATTGACCAGTTGTCTACTTGTCAGAAACTGGTCAGACTCGTAATTACCGGCATGCCGTTGTTTCGGAGGGAATAGGGAATGTTCATAACGCGTCATACGAGGGGGCCGGAAGTAGGTTTGGAGGCGTGGTTTAGTGGTCGGCCATCTTGAAATAAGTTTGAAAATCAACGAAATTTTCGCTGATTGCGTCGCTAACTGCTCCGCTGACGACGCGGTTTGTGCGGCATCAATTTAAAAATATAAAAAAGCCGTTAAACAGTGGAAATTTCGCTGAAAATCGGTCGAAAACGTCCGTGAAACATGCAGGAAACAACAAATTGAATGTGTTGTCTCCTGCATGTTCTATGAACGTTTTCGACGAACCGTTTTCGATGTTTTCGTCACCAAAAAGCCAAAAAACCGAAAAGCAAATTCTACTGTATTCTACAAAAAACATAAAACCAAAAAAAGCAATAAGCAATAATACAGTAGAAATTTAAATTCTACTGTATTATTGGTGATTGCTTTTTTGATTTTGTGCTTTTTAGAACCAAAAATATATGAATAAAAACATCCATTAATACGTGCCATTACTTTAATTTAAAAAATTAAATTAAATTAAATTAAATTTCTTCAAGAAATTGAAAAAACTTTATTTTATTTTATTTTTTTTCGAAAAATATATTTTGTCAGCTTATTGTCACTTCAAATCACAATAAATATTTGCAACATAGTTAAAAACTGGTATTGTTTACCAGGTAAAAAAAAATGTCATTAAAACTTAAATGTGGTATTGTAGCATGTTGTTGGTTAAAGTCATTTTTTTTAGAAAATACGGATCTGTATTATTAATAAGACTGATTTTCTCATTATATCTGTCTTGGGCTTGGTCATTGAGGCCATTAAAGTATTGCAAATAGTTTTCTGTCATTGCAAAATCAAAATTCCCACCGTTTTACATTGATTGCTATAAGCACGCTAAACATATCAGTTTTAATCAGCTGGAAAAGGGCTTTCTTTCTATGTAAATAACATGACATATAGTGCAACTTTATTTTTTGAAGTGGAACTTGGGCAAAAACACAATTTGGGCGCCATTTGCAATTTTGCATTCACACACCCACCCACACACACATTCATCAGCCAATCAGATGGCTGGGATACGGCTTCACACATTTCAGGAACCAATCAGATTCGGTTTAGAGGAGACATATATATATATACCAAGTGAAGTTAATATAAGGTATGTAAAAATGAGCATGCCATTGTTAACAAACAAAAACGCTTGTGAAATATTAAAATAAATTATTTACATTTGGGTTTTTATATTGTTGCGCAGATTTTTTGGCTACGAAACAATGATTTTTTCGACTCAGCTCGACTAGAGAATTAAAATAAGATACCAGTACCACAATATATATACTTTTAGTACAATGCAAAAAAGTTCACTTTTCAGTCTCGTATTGTTGGATAGAGTTTATATGAAATTTAAATTTTAAATTTTTTAAATTTGTACAAAAATGTAATTGTTACTGTATTTAATTTTCTTTTGTCTGGACTGGGAGGGATTGTAGATTGCACAAGATTGGGAAGGTTGTCTGGTGTCCGGACTGCAGAGATGTCCGGTG
>JH430627.1:58569-90438 GCA_000239455.1 Strigamia maritima | reverse complement strand
CAGAGCAAAATGACCATCCAACATAAATGGTGGTACTATCCCACCAAAAGAGACCACCTTCAATGCAAATACCTTGATGAAGTATGGCAAAAAGCCTATATCAAGAGACCCTCTTGATTTTGCAAAAGGAAGGATTCTCAACAGTCAACGAGTCGCCTCACTATGTGGACAACCCCCCCCTGGTGGAGGCCCATGGCGGAATTCATCGTCTCTCAACGGTTGATGCACCAGATGCACCACCTGGGGATTTTGCCGCCATGGGGCGCACCCGCGTGTGACAGCGAGAAGATTATCCACCAGAATTGGAACCGGCCCAGCCCATGAAGCAGCCCACACTGGAGAGTTTTTTTACAGGGCGTTCTACAACCGGTTATATTCGACGGACTCTCCTTCCACGTCCAGATTAACGTTGCGACCGCCCACGATTTTTAGTTTTTACCGTATTTTGTCGATTAAAGGCCGCCCTCAAATTACGGCCGCCCTCGAATTATGGCCGCACCCCTCGGCTGTAATTCGAAATAAACGCCGCACTCGAATTACGGCCGCGGCCATTATTCGAAATGTTTACGGTTTAATTAAATCGTTTTGTCGTAAATTGCGTTGCATGTACGCAATTTATTAAGTTGTAAAACATGTGTTCAAACGATTTTAATACGTTTTTAATACGTTTGCACGTATTAAATACATTAAAATCGATTAAACACACGTTTTACAATTTAAAAAGTTGCGTACATGCAAGGCAATTTATGACCAAACGAATTAAACGCCGCCCTCGAATTACGGCCGCCCTCGAATTATGGCCGCACCCCTCGGCCGCAATTTGTAATAAAGGCCGCGGCCTTTAATCGACAAAATACGGTAATAAATAAATTCTTGATTCTGCAATTTAGTAATTGTAGAAACAATTCTACAATCATTCATCTCCTTAATAAGAATTTCATTAGTCTCAATTCTCATCTCCACAATGTTTCATCATCCTCCACATTTGCATATCAAGCATAGCGTCGTTCATATTGTCATTCTGATATCGAACTGATTCGATGCAATGAACTGATTCGATGCAATCTATCAACTCTGATCTCAAACTTCTGATATCATACAAATGCTCATCGTTAAGTCGAAACCGATTTCTTCTAGTTAATTCGTTTAATTTTCTAACCTTAGAAGAAAAATCTGGAATACTGTTGATAATCACTATAGTAAATTCTAAAAATGACTTCAAATGGTCAACATTAAAAAAAAGGTGAATTGCATGATTTCCTCTAATCTCTTCTCGCTGAATAATTCGTTTTCCTCGTTAATTATCAAATTGTCAAATTCATCGATAAATGAATCAACAAACTCAAAGACATCGTCATTATGCTCCGTTGATTTTTCCTCTTTCCTCTTATCGTTGATTCTTTCAATTTTATCAAATTTACTAATCCTTATTTCATCCTTGCTGGTCGCCCATTCCATATTTTCACCATCACGAAAATCTAAACCAAGAACAAAATTATAAGAAGTTATCTCTACCACAGCCACATTCGCAATAATGTAATTCTTGTCACCAAGAGTCAATGAAATGTCAATTAAACCAACTGGGTGTATTTCCTCGTTTCTTCAAAAAAATGCCTTCTTATCATATGGTCTTATTTGTGTTTTGTTACCCTCGAATAGGCAAGCTTTAAAAATAACATTAGTGGATAACCCATAGACATGATCGTGTTCATATTTCGGGTCAAGTAGTTAAAGCGCTGTTGCATTTGGTTGAAAAAACTGCCGATGTTGGCGCTAGTTTTTTCCAAAAACGGCCACTGCACATGCGTACGAATTTTTATCTTTACTTGGCTTTCCTGCTTCACTATCTTTTTTCAATGTGATTGTCTACTAGTAACCCTAAACAGAAGCGCTTTAGTTAATATGCAGTGAAGCCGGCTTTTTCTGCTGGAGTTTTAAGAGGCTAAAATTTGCCGATCAATTATTTCAATAAATATCAAAGCAAATACTTCAAATTTTTTTTTACATAAAGTTTATTAGTATTTGAACAAAGTCAGAATATTTCAGCTTCATAAGATAAGCCCAAAAAAGATTTTCCTATTCAAGAAAAGAACTGGACACAATCGTGTCATAGGTAGCCCATCCAAGGGTTATGACACATTTTGAATGAATGAATAGACGGTTTGCGCTTTCACGAACGAGAGTTAATTACCAGACACGAGATAATTAAGAAATATGAAATAAATTCATTTTTATTAATTATCTCGTGTCCCGTAATTATTAAAATTGTTTCAATTGCGCTTGCACAAACAATTAAACACGAACGAAACAAAATAAACAAATGAACGAGAAACATGGCTTGCTCAAAGATTGTAATGTTACAGTTGAAAATGTGTAAATTTTGTGAGTTTAATGACATGTTTGTATAAAAAAATAGTTAGTTGCAAACAAATTACTAACTTAGATGACTAAAAACCTACCGAAAATACAACAAGCCATGAAAAAAAGATGGATGCCACGCTCGCTTCAAATTGCAGAACAATGCGCATGTGCGAATTTTGATGCACACAGTGCATTCGTATATCAACTTATACACGAACGAATTGAAAAATAAATCTCTTATATTCGTAATACGAATGTTAAATTAAATACGAGATTAATTTTTAAAATCTCGTATTTATCTAACATTCTTAATTAAAAAAATTATGTTTGTGAAAGCGAAACTGTCTAATGAAATGTCTGCACAACTGTCAAAAAAAGTATCTAAATTTCTTTTGGCTTCTTCGATGTACACTTTAAATATAGGCTTCCTATGATTTGATTCGAAGATACACATAATTTTGCCTTTATTCACTCGATACCTGTCATTGTTACATGTGGTTGTCATTTGACTCTTATTTGACCAAATAAATTGCAATTGTAACATTTATAAGAGTACTCAATCGTCGCCTGCGACATTTGTTTTCATTGTGTCCGGTTGATTTGCTGGACATTCTCGAACTTGAAAACTTTCAAAATGACTCGTTAAGATGTCAGACAATTGTGATCTGTTCATCATTGGAAATAAACTAATTTATATAACTATGTGCAAGTACAGTATGGTGTATGTGCTATAGGATTATACTGCAGTATTGTGTTTACATAACATTACATGTCATGCAACTGATGCAATGTGCATCATATCTCATGAAACAAGCCAATATTAAATCAACATTTTTGAACGTTGATCGAATGTTTTGAATGTTGTGTTCACAGACAACATCCGTTAGATGTTAAATCAACATTCTGAAACAACAATCGAACAGTTGAATATGGGTTTGTTAATATATGCAACGTTTATTAGATGTTGTATCAACATTTTAATATACAACAATCAAACAGTGGTATTATATCAGTTGTTGATATGCAACATTCGTTTAAAGTAAAATCAATATTTTGTTATGTTTGAATGTATATTCAGTTGTAATACCACAAGCGCTAGTGTGATTGTCGAAATAAGCTTGTAATAATGAATTTTTTTACTCGGTAGAAATCACGAGTGCATCTAAAAATTGCGACCAGAATAAACCACTCGTGCCCTGCGGGCACTCGTGATTTATTCAGGTCGCAATTTTTAGATGCACGAGTGGTTTTACCAATGAGTAAAAAAATGAATGGTTGCAAGCTGTTTCGACAATCACTAGCGCGAGTGGTATTCGGGAAGAGAATCTAACGAGAAAAACTACAACAACAACAAATCTACATCTATATTTCTCAAAGGATTTCACGAGATTTTGCGAGATTCCACGGAATTTAATGGGATTCCACGAGATTTCGCGAGATTTCACGGGATTCCACAAAATGTCACGAGATTTTTCGAGATTTTACGAGATTCCGAGAGATTTTACGAGATTCACGGGATTTTAACGAAATATTCGAGCAAATGTAAATCCTGTAGAATTTCGTAAAATCTCGCGAAATCTCGTAAAATCTCGCAAAATCTCGTAAAATCTCGCGAAATCTCGCGAAATCTCGTGGAATCTCGTAAAATCCGGTGAAACATCGTGCCATTGCCATTTTGAGATTGTGGTGGAGTGGCTCGCTCTGACGGCGAATTGTTTCAGAAGTGGATACAACATAAATTTATTTTCGGATATTTTGCATGGTGCTCAATAATCAAAACAATAGGCGCGCCGACCAATGAGATTCGACCAAAAATTCGAATTCAACGAATCCGCGCATACGCTCTCGTCGATAGTTTTCACGAGTTAGATTCTCAACAGTAACTTCTTTTTACCACAGTGATGTTTCCAGAACTTTCTAATTGAAATGCAGTGAAGCCTCAGCTGGAAATCCCCAAAAGGCATTAAAATTGATTTACAAAAATCTAAAAAACTAAATAAATAAAAAAAAAAATCCTAATCTAATATTTGTAATAAAGATCAAATATGATAGAACTTTTAACGGATAAAGTGATTAAAATTGTAATCCAGGAAATACTTAACATACAGTATATTTAGTTATATGCACTTATGCTTATCACCGGTCAACGCTAAAATGTGTTGCTTAATTTTAGATGAGATGAATGATGCAAATATTTAGAACAAAGTTTAATGTAGCGAGTGACTGTAATATAAGCCTCCATAGCAAAGCAAAGTTACTCATATCATAATGCTAATGTTTGAGATGTGCTATACTGAAAATTTAAACTTTGATATCATATCTCAGATACACAACTTTCATTGGTTGGGCGTGACATAAGCCTAAGGGTACCCATAACTGATTTGAACAAGGGAGTTTCACATATTATCATTAAAGGACAAAATATTTGCTTAGGCGTATAACATATAACTCTAAATAATAAATTTTGTAGAAGTTTTATACCTGATTGGAAGCATTCAGGACAGTACTCTTCACTGTTGCAAAGATAAACCTCATTCTCTTCGCCACTCCAGGAGCCAGGATTTGCACTTTTGTGCTTATTTTAGTCTGGGTTGATGTTGTTTTATTTAGATGAGATTTAAAAAATGCAAGTGGCTTTTTCTTGTGGCTATAAAATATAGCAGATGATGCACAGCAGTGGACAAAAAAGCTTTACTGAAGAAATTACATTTTGGGCTGTGTCTGCTAGAGGATGCAAAACACATTGAGACATAAAATTAAAAACATCCATTAACACGTGCCATTACTTTTAAATCTAAATAAAATAAAATAAAATTTCTTCAATTTCTCACTACTTATTATACAGACACGTCATTTTCTCAAATTATTCACAGTGCTTTTGACCATCGAATATCTCATCAGCAGACCCATCCGTCTGGAGCACATTGAACAACAAACAGAGACTACCAACCGGCATGTAGTTCTTTCCGAGGGAATACGGTAATTGACCACACTGTTCAAAGTGTGAGATCGGTCAATGCTAATGTCATTCAGTCTCAAAGTGTTTAGTGCCTTCTGGCAGACACAGTCCAAAATAATTTCTTCAGTGAAGTTTTAAAGTCCAATGCCAATCATTATAGGTCATATTCTATCTATTTAATAATGGATTTAATAGGAATAATATTGATGTAAAGTTGCCCACAATGCTGAATAAAATCCACAATGACACTTAGAAGAATTTGTGTAGCTAAAATAAAATTAACGGTTGACATAGACATGTATAGAATGGTAATTGAAAAAGAGAAATAGTCAGGATTGAAGGAAATTCATGACTAAGAGTTGAACCACAAATCTCCTGAAGCTCGTCGGGTGTATACTACCAGTTATGCTGCATGCTATACTTAAGGTTTCACAAGAAGCACTAACTAAATCCCCTTTAACAGTCTCAAGTGCAAATATGGTCTTCCCCTCAATATCCACAGAGAACTCATCAATATTTGCAGAGATTTTCACAAATGCTTGTCAGGTGTACATTATTAATATACAGGGTGTATCAGAATTCATGTTACACAGAAATAGGGGGTATAGAGGGAGTCTAGGAGATCATGTTTCCACTAATCAAAAATTCTAAAAAAATTTCTCAATTTCTCAAATAAAAACACAATTGGTAACCTACAGCAGTTTATTGCTCTAGAGCACTTCTTGTAATAAACTTCTATGATGTTGGCTACCAATTGTTGATTTGCGATATTAAAATTGCAGTTCCAAAGGTCCTGGCTTCTCTGTAAAATGTGTTGAAGTTTTGTTAAAGTAAGAAGACCCAACTGAACACCATGAAGTTTGTAAGATCACTGGTTTTTATTTTTAGTTGAAAGCATTATATAGGGTCCTAAACAGGAGGTTCTCCTGATTGGAGAACTCCACACAACGATGAAAATGGGATAGTTTGACAATCCTCACCAAACATGAGAAAACATTTAAAGGATTAAAGGAGAATTAAAAATAATTGCAGGATATTTGAAATTGGTCAAAAAGAATCAAACCTAACCCTAAACTAAACCTAAAAGTTTAAGAAAATACAAATAACATTTTAAATCTAAATTCTACTATGAATCAGAAATGTAAAATGAGAAATTGATAATAAATGGAAAAATGCAAATTTTAAATCAAAACAAATACACAGATCAAAACTAAACATTAACAATATAGAAATAAATCTTAACTAAATGTTAATGAAATACAAATATTATTAAATTCAAAATAAAGGTAAAAATCATAAAAATGATTTTCCCACTAAGTCACAGCCTCAAAAACAATGGAAGATTTCAAATATCCCGCATCATGCATATCGCCCTCGTTTGCCAGGTTAAAGCGCAATTCTCAAATGAAAACGCACAATTGGTTTGAAAACTAGCATTTTACATGTTGGTTTAGTTTTTCTTTAATGTGTTATCATTTTTACCTTTATTTTGAATTTAATAATATTTGTATTTCATTAACATTTAGTTAAGATTTATTGTGTTTTATTGTTAGTTTTGATCTGTGTATTTGTTTTGATTTAGAATTTGCATTTTTCCATTTATTATCAATTTCTCATTTTACATTTCTGATACATAGTAGAATTTAGATTTAAAATGTTATTTGTATTTTCTTAAACTTTTAGGGTTATGCTGTATTCTCACTTGCGGTAAAATCGCACGATTTTATTGCGTTTTCGGATTTTTAAAACTTATTTTGCCTCAAAATTGCGCTATTTTTAAAAGTGAAAATGTTTCTAGATTTCCACATGCAGCAAAAACACAGAAAAACCTAAAAAAATTCAATTTAAAAAATAGCGCAAGTTTGACGTTTGTTTTCCGCGCGGAATTCGTGCGATAAAGCGGAAAAATCGCAAGTGAGAACCCAGCTTAAGTTTAGGGTTAGGTTTGATTCTTTTTGACCAATTTCAAATAGCCTGCAATTATTTTTAATTCCCCTTTAATCCTTTAAATGTTTTCTCGTGTTTGATGGGGGTCGTCAAACTATCCCATTTTCATCGTTGTGTGGAGTTCTCCAATCAGGAGAACATCCTGTTTAGGACCCCTGCTTTCAACTAAAAATAAAAACCAGTGATCTTACAAACTTCATGGTGTTCAGTTGGGTCTTCTTATACTTTAACAAAACTTCAACACATTTTACAGAGAAGCCAGGACCTTTGGAACTACAATTTAAATATCGCAAATCAACAATTGGTAGCCAACAGCAGAAGTTTATTACAAGAGGTGCTTTAGAGCAATAAGCTGCTATTGGTTACCAATTGTGTGTTTTTATTTGAGAAATTGAGAATTTTTTTTTAAATTTTTGATTAGTGGTAATGTGATCTTCTGGTTCCTCTAGAACCCCTATTTCTGTGTAACATAAATTCTGAAACACCCTGTATGTTAAAGATCATATTCCAATAGGTATTTACTTAATGAAATTTGTTGAAAGGCATTAAATACTTGAAGTCAAGAGTATTTTTTTAACTTTTATTGGTTTTATAATGAGTTTTACATTATGATTAATGTAGGTCACTAATTTACCTATGTTATTGTAGTAACGATGCAAAATGTGTCGAAAAATAATAAGAGTTTGAAAAATCACTTCTGACTTCAATTTTCTAAGGATTTTTTTTATTGTTGAGTTTGAGTCACATTTTTCAGTTTCAGTTTGAGTCAGTTTCAGTTTCAGCTTGAGTCAGTTTCAGTTTTAGTTTGAGTCAGTTTCATTTTCAGTTTGAGTCATACTTTCAGTTTCAGTTTGAGTCATATGTTCAGTTGTATTGTAAACTAGACATTAGACTAAAAAATCACATTAATTATAAATTTAGTTATTTATCACTGGACCAAGTGTTTCACTCAACAGTTTTCTAAACTTTTAAAATTTTAAACTTTTAAACTTAGCAGCTATACACTAGGTGCGTTCAGTTTGATTTAGATAAATTAACTTAGTTGACTTAACTGCTAAGTTGACTTAAACTCATTACATGTGACGTTTTGGACGTCATAGTTATGGCAAATGACTTGCTTAAGGTAATTTAAGTTGCGTTCAATATTGCCTGAATAAAATTCCTAAGTGTGTAGTTGACTTAAAGTGGCAGGATGTGATGTATTTGACGTCATATTCATCTAAAACCCCCTACTTTATAGACATCTTTACTTACGATACGAATTGGTTAACTTAAGTAAAGATGTCTAAAGGAGGTTTCAGATGAATATGACGTCAAATACATCACATCCTGCTACTTTAAGTCAACTTCACACTTAAGAATTTTATTCAGGCAATATTGAACGCAACTTAAGTGAGATTAATTACCTTAAGCGAGTCATTTGCCATAACTATGACGTCCAAAACGTCACATGTAATGAGTTTAAGTCAACTTAGTTTAAATAAATAATAACAAATCGCTTTTGGAATTCTAAAAATGTGGTATAATAATTACCACTACAGTAACCCATTCCCCATGCTTCTGAAATATTACATTCATTTTCTAAAACTTTTTTAATTATACAATATTAAAATTCCTTATTAACGAGGCCAAAAAAATAAGCGAGCCAAACAAGGATTAATTATGAAGAGAATTTTACACATGGCCAGCAAATCTCTTTCACCAAACCGTGGATGATTAAAACTGAGATGCCAATTGAAGCGTGCAAGAAGAAGAAAAGTTTTCTCAAAGAAAACGTCACTGAAACTTGGTGATGTTTATCACTGAGACCAAACAGATGCGCCTTGCTTCTCTTTCTTTCTAGGGCAGTATCTCGAGATCGGTAGAAGAAAAGTAGGAAAAGAAGTTCTCGATGATGGAAACTCGGCACTCGTTATCACAACTTAGTGCGCAAGCCGAAATGATATAATCAATTATTCATCGTATATACCCACAGCTCTTGTCTTTTTTTCCCGCTTCGTTGGCTCCATTACGAGCCTTTTATATTTTTTTTCTCTCTATCATTGCTTTCGTGTACTCGCACGGTAAGAAATTTTCGGGCGATTGGTATCTCGTGGGTATCATAGTCATAAAAGAATCAGGAGATGAAAGAAATATCACATGACTGTGGTTGGAAAATGTAGAAATAATTGAAAAGTTACCTCATTTTTCTTATATTTATATAAAAATTTATGTTTTAAAATATGAGAAAATGTAGTGATTTTTCTGTTGTTTTTTTGTGTGTGGGCTATGCAAGCAGTTTTAGAGGTAACTCTAAAACAAATGTTTGGTTGTACCAGGTTGAGTTATAGTGCATGTGCTACAATTGAATTTGTTTGAGATAAATATTAATAAAATGACATTCTTGATTAATTTTTGCTAGTTTTGATTTGTTCATTGATTGTTGGATAACTACGCTAAACTCTATTTAACAATTCGTGCACGAAATTCCCATTGGTTAATGATCTACGCATTGTACTGAAGGTATATATTGTGGCATTTTATTTTAATCTTCTAGTTGAGCTGAGTCGAAAAATTATTGGTTTGTAGTCTAAAAATGTGCATGCTATTGTTAACAAACGAAAACACTTATAAAATATTACGAAAAATTATTTACATTTGGGTTTTTGTATTGTTGCGCACATTTTTTGGTTACGAAACAATGATTTTTCGACTCAGCTCGACTAGAGGATTAAAATAAGATATCACAATATATACTTTCAGTACAATGCAAAAAAGTTCACTTTTTAGTTTCGTGCAGGAACTGTTGGATAGAGTTTTAATTTATATCATAAAGCTGGCTATATAATTAAATAGAAAAAATCCAGCTAACATCTCGTGAATCTTGTAAATCTTGTGAATCTTTATCCTCGAACAAGAAAATGTCCAAACAACATTCAAAAATATTTTTGAAAAACATCAGAAATGTTGATTCAATGTATGAATGTCATTTTTTATCAAAATTTTTTCAACATTCAAACATGACAAAATGTTGATTTAACATTAAGCGAGTGTTGCATATCAAGAACCAATAATTCTACTGTTTGATTGTTGTATCAAAATGTTGATACAACGTCTATGAATGTTTCGTATTAACTACTCATATTCAACTGTTTGATTGTTGTTTCAGAATGTTGATTTAACATCTAACGGATGTTGTCTATGAACACAACATTGAATTGACGTTCAAAAATGTTGAATCAACATTTTTTTTGGGTACGTCCATGAGTACAATACTAATTAGAGGATTTGCGCTGATCACAAAAACGTATGAACGTACAAACGTATAATTTTTTATTTATACGTTTGTACGTTCATGCGTACATACGTTTACGTTGATACGTGATTGTGTTTGCGCAAACAAAAAAATCACATAACGTGGTGTCAATTGATCTAATGCTGGTGTCACTCGGACCAAATTCAAATACCTGTTGCAGTCAATGGTGATGGTGTGTTGGTGCTGGTGGCGGGGATGGTTCGTTATTTTCACGACCTCGGCCTCTAATACTGCGTCCTCGGCCTCTGCCGCGTGCTCGGCCCGTCATTTTTGCAAATGGCGGCTTGCAAAAACGGAAGCGGGCCGGTTGCTTTGTTATGCGCATGCGCATAACATTACGTTCATACGTTCATATGTTCAGGCGATGAACGTATGGACCAACGTAAGAATTCAATTGTTACGTTGATCTGTACGTTTTAACAATCACGTATCAACGTATCTACGTGTGAAACATACGTTCATACGTTTGTTTTCTCTTTTTTTGTTTTTCCGTTTCTAGATTGTGATAAGTGCAATAACTCTTAGTTTAATACCCATGTATTTTTTACTTTGTGGGAGTGTGATAATAAAATAATAATAATACTAAAAAGAAGAATCTGGCACAAACCCGTCTAGATTTAGAAAAAAATAAAGTACTGGGACTCGAACTACAGTTGTTTGGATTAACGATCAGGTGCAGTAAACTAGTATCCTATTAACAGAGACTCCAATAGAATACGAATGAAAGCCGTTAAAAGTTACAAAGCACAACTTGCTCTTTCAGTTTGATTGTGATTAATATTTTAAATAAGAAACTCTCTTATACAAATGCTCAGTGAAAATAAGATTATTATTAAATATATCCATGTGAATTTTTTAAAAAACGTAAAATTAGGAAAAATAAAGCTAAGATCGAATTTTTGGATTACACAGACACTCTAATAAAAAAAAATATGTGGGGGGAAAAGGGGGGGGGAATTTCTTCGTGATGGCACAACATTTTATGTGATATTTTTTTTTTTGTATATTAAAAACAATAAATTTCAGAGATATCGCACAAAGAAAGTTCAAAACCGTAAGATATTTTTTTTTTTAATCAGTGATTTGGATTTTTGGTCAGTCACAGTCATTACTACATTATTTTTATGATATTTGAGTATTTATTTCCAAATTTCATCATATGCATCATTTAAGGTGTTTCAAATTCTGATGTGGTGTAACGTGTTGCTTTTACACATTTTCACTGCATAAATGTTTCAACTTTTAGAGTTAAGTATCTGATGCCGCTGTCATTACGTCAAAAAGTAATCTGAATCTAAATATTGAATTAAACTTTCGCCGCTCAGCATAGCTATACTACACACCGCATTCAAAATTTAGTTGAAAATTAAGAAAAAAGAAAAGTTTAGAAAACAGACTATAAAATTAGTGAACTAAAAAGCGTGAAAAAAACAGCTAAGTGTTCGTACAGCTAGCAAGAGTGAAAAAAGAGCTAAATCTGGCTACCAGGCTTGAAAAAAGAGTTAAATCTGGCTACCAGGCTTGAAAAAAGAGCTAAATCTGGCTACCAGGCTTGAAAAAAGAGTTAAATCTGGCTACCAGGCTTGAAAAAAGAGCTAAATCTGGCTACCAAGCCTGAAAAAGAGCTAAATTTGGCTAATAAGCTTGAAAAAAAAATTTTGCTGGAATTTGTGAAAAACAGCTAAATCATGCTAGAATGTGTGAAAAAGAGCTAAATCTTGCTAGAATGTGTGAATTAAAGAGCTAAATCTTTCTAGAATGTGTGTAAAAGAGCTAAATCTAGCTAGAGAGGGGGAAAAACAGCTAAATTTGGCTACAATTAGTCGAAAACCAGCTAAATTTAGCTACGATTAGTGGAAAAGGAACTAAATCTAGCTAGATCAGTTAAAATTAGCTACTACAATTAGTGGTAAAACAAATGAATTACGCTATTGAAAAACAGCTTCAATTATAGTAGTGCTATTTATTAGTTAGTGGAAAACAGCTATAAATTTGCAAAAAAAATTAGCTAAAAACAACTGTTTAAAATCAGCTAAAAAATTACTTAAACCTGAATTTAATTTATATATATAAAAATAAAAATAAAAAAAAAAAAAATTTTAAGAAAATCCAAGTCCAGTCGTCTCAACTCAATCCAATACATTCCTTCTAAACGACCCATCAAATGACTCTACAAAAGCTCTGACAATCATCAGACTACAATCAAACGACCTAACCTTTCACATGACATCAGTATATTGCACAACCCGATTCGAATTCGAAGAACTTGGTAAAATCCACTAGTTAATCAATAATCCTGATAGGTGCGTACCACATGTCGTTTTTCCACAACACAAATCAAAGTGAAGTCATTGAATACAAATTAATTCTTCAACATTCGTATTCTTTCTATTTCTTTTTCCCACCATTTAAACATCTACTGATATATTTCATTCGTCTGTTTTTGTCCTGTAATGGAATGCTCAGTGCCTGCCTGCAAGTTAATGTGCCGGAACAGTCAATGAGGTTCATTTAGAGACTGTTCTGGCTCTTTGGAGTCATATTTATTACTAAAGCAATACAAAAGAGGGATTATTATAACTAAAAAAATAAAATGTAATTAAATTTTAAGAAATTTTAAAGAAAATCCTGTTGGATGAGTCGACATTTCAGATTCAGTTGATGGTCCGTCACCCGCTGACAAGTTTGTCTTCTCAGCAGTGCTCCGGATGAATCGACATTCACGTTAACTGGGCCGCGGCATTTGCAGCTGCTCTCGACAATCAAGTGCAGTTTTTTTGGGGCACAAACTATTTTTTTTTTTTTTTTTTTTTTTTTTTAAATTAAATGAGTTGAATAAAATGCTGCTTTACAACAGTCGCAGGTGTAAATTGTATGAATTGTGTGTAAATAAAAGAGTTAACAATTTTTAAAGAGTTTACGACATATTTTTTATTGGTTTATTGGATTAAAGGTTATTTTCGGGTTAAAAACCAATGTTGAAGTTGTGAAAACGAGGGGACGACGATATGAAAAATTGAGAATTTGTGCGGTTGTTACTAAACTCTATTTAACAATTCGTGCACAAAGCTCCCATTGGTTAATGGCTTATGTATTGCACTGAAAGTATATATTGTGGTATCTTATTTTAATCCTCTAGTTTAGCTGAGTCGAAAAATCATTGCTTTGTAGTCCAAAAATGTAGTTTATAGTCCCAAATTTTAGATTTTCAGCCCTAAAACCTTTGGAACAAGTTTTTTTTTTACCTCAAAACTTGTTTTTTGTTCCAATAATAGTCTAACAAAAATGTGATTTAAGCCTTTAAAGCTAAAAAGTGGTTTGAATCTTAAAAGATTTGATTCTAGTTCCCAAAATAGGTTTTTAGTCGCAAAATAAAGTTTTTGGACTCAATGTGCATAAATAAGTTAGTCAATGAATCCTTTAAGATAAACATTTCAGATAAATTTTTTTTCCATAAATTTCGCACTAGTCACCTAACGTTCTGGGCATTTGCTTGAATGCCATATCATTGCTATGCCAGCCCACCACGAATGCACAATTTGCTAATGCAAGCCCTAAGAATAACTGGTATACTGGGTAACATTCTGATGAGAATGAGCACTTTTTAAGTGTCCTGTGCTGCGGAAATCAGGTTATAATGTGATATAAATTAAATTTTTAAAATGAGATTCAGGAGCTTATTTCAGTGCGCATTTATTCCTCGTGAGAGTGTGTGCATGTGGAAGGGTAATTTCTGTCACTTGCCAGACGCAGCAGCTGCAACCTAAAGTGTTCCATCTCCGCTAATTGCTCTGAAATGAATTTGACATGTGCTACCAATTAGTTGGCCCATCCCTAATTAGACCTCCTATTTTAGATAGTTTTTTACACAAATAACTTAAATTGACAAAAATTATCCCAAGAACAGCAATTAATCGTTAACCCTCAGAAGCCTATCCTATGGGTCAATTGACACAGGCAATAGTTCTGAATACAAAATTTTTTCAAAAAATTTTTCAAAAAATCTGAAATTTTCTGGAGCTGTTCAAAAAGTGATTTTACATACACTCAATTTATTTGGTAATTTTCAGACTTATTAAAAAAAGTTATTGTAATGAGAAAATATGAGCCCCTTAAAATCTCAGCTTAAAACGTTTGCTGTTTTCACTGCATTTTTTCTCTTTAGTGAGAGCGCTTTTAAAATACAACGCCACCTATATGCAAAGTAGAGAATAAACAAAGCACATGTTGGCATATGTTCAGTTCACATTTTATATCATTGCAATTAATTGCACTAATTGGAATTAAAATTAAGTTAATATACACAATTATTACAAATAAATAATTAAACACCTTGCATGCTGTTCAAATGATTACATTTTGACCGAGTGTCTTGATTTTTACAATTGGTGACACCTAGCATCAGTTGCTAAAACCATGGTAACCATGGTAACAGCCCTAAAGCGCTTCAACTCAGAGTACATAAAACATGTCAATTGACACCTAATAGGTCTTTGCGTTGACCCAAAATGTTAGGCGTCTGAGGGTTAAAAATAATAAATTAGGGAACATCAAATTTGATTTCGGTATTCAGTTGTCGCAGTATGTACAGTCTTCGCTCTTTGGTCGATAAGTTTAAACCCTATTTAACAATTCGTGCACGAAACTCCCATTGGATAATGACCTATGCATTGTACTGAAAGTATATATTGACTGTATCTTATTTTAATCCTCTAGTTGAGCTGAGTTGAAAAATCGTTGCTTTAATTATAGTCCAAAAATGTGCATGCTATTGTTAACAAACGAAAACGCTTGTAAAATATTTTAAAAAATTATTTACATTTGGGTTTTTGTATTGTTGCGCACATTTTTTGGCTACGAAACAATGATTTTTCGACTCAGCTCGACTAGAAGATTAAATTAACATTTCACAATATATACTTTGAGTACAATGCAAAAAATTCACTTTTCAGTTTTGTGCACGAATTGTTGGATAGAGTTTAGAAGTGTAAAATGACATTTAGTGTGTTAAATCAGCACAATTGAAACTTCTTTTATCCAACCGAGGTAACACGCGAATGTGGCTGGAATGTTCTGAATGTCACCCGAATGTTGGCATTTACGGTATTTCCGCAACATTTCTGCAACGTTGCAATGAATGTTGACATTTTTCGATGTTGATATCAAGTTTGATGTCACTACTACAGCAGTGTTGTGCCAATGTTGGCAACAAATATTTGATCAACAAACAACTTTGCCTTTGTCAATGTTACTTAAATGTTGCTGCAATGTTGGCAACAAACATTTGATCAACAAGGGGATTAAAATGAGATACCATAACATATATTTTCAATAGAATGCATTTCAGCCAACTTAGGGGTTAAATCACATCAGAGAATCGGTCTGTTCGTGCACTCTTAGGCCTTGGTCGAATCTTCTGTATCAAAAATTCTTTCATTTCTTTACAAGTTAAAATCTGCTTAATGGATTCTTCCTCTTTCTTGCAAAGACACTAATCTGAAGACATTCAGAACTTTTTCGCGCTCTTTGAAGTTTCCAAATCTTATCCTTACCAACTCGCTAAGCAAAAATTTTAATAAAAAAAAAAAAAAAAAAAAAAAAAAATAGTACCGGTATCACTAAAATGTGGTTTTTATATTAAAAATTTATACATTTTTTTGCTGCAATAAATTTTATTGAATATAAAATAATTTCTTATTTTATTTCTCTAATATTTCTCTTGGCTTGAGAGCTATTTCAATAAATAATTCTAGTCTTTTGAATTATAAATGAGGATTTATGGTTGATCCATTAGGTTAGCAGTGCTGAGCACTGACATTTTGATATAGATATACTGAAAACAGATAATGTGGTTTTCTTATTGCTTCAATTGCGTTGGAAATGTTAATTTGTTTGTCCTAAATGAGTATTAAATGGGTACTAACAGAAGCACTAAAAATAATTGTGATTTAATGGAGTGGATACGCTGGGATTTAATAAATCTAGAATGTTTGTGGATTAGGGGTAACACTTGACAGTGATGCATCAATGTTAAAAAAATGGGAGCATTATTTATTACATTCTTTTTCAACATTTGAAGAAGAAAAAAGTATTCAATATTTTACCAATAGATGGCAGTATATTAGTTACGGTGTGACCCTAATGACCTACTGTAGTATTTTCTAAACTCTATTTAACAATTCGTGCATGAAACTTCCATTGGCTAATGACCTATGCATTGTACTGAAAGTATACATTGTGGCATCTTATTTTAATCCTCTAGTTGAGTTGAGTTGAAAAAATCATTGTTTTGTAGTCCAAAAATGTGCATGCCATTGTTAACAAATGAAAACGCTTGTAAAATATTTGAAAAAATTACTTACATTTGGGTTTTTGTATTGTTGCGCACATTTTTTGGCTACGAAACAATGATTTTTCGACTCAACTCGACTAGAGGATTAAAATAAGATACCACAATATATACTTTCAGTACAATGCAAAAAAGTTGACTTTTCAGTTTTGTGCACGAATTGTGGGATAGATTTTAGGTCTTAATATTTCAGCAATAAATGCATTGTGTGGTTTAGTAGCCCCATGGACTTCGCAACTATACATGGTTAATATGAGAAATTGAATTTTTCAATTTGTTGATTTTTTTATTTTTGAACTTACTGCAACAAACTTTTATAAGTTTGCATCAGGGTCACAGGGACGACCTAGTGGTAAGAGCACTGGCCTCCACCACATTGATCCTGGGTTCCGGCTTGAGTACCAAAATGTATGAATAAGTTTTTCAGAGTTCTCTCCTGCCTGTTGTCGATGGGTTTTCTTCAGGTATGATAGGTTTTTCCCATCAACGAACAAAACTCGGTCTGTGTTAGGGATTCACTGTGGAGCCCTAGAAATGGGAAAGTATACAGAAATTGTTGAAGAAGAAAAAGAGGTTCCCGAGGCAAAGCGGCACGTTGCGTAGTCTTCGTTAGCAAAGTAATTTTTGTAAATAAGTTTGCGGCAAGCTCAAAGTGCTGATTCACTTTCTAAAAAAAGGGATTATTGGTAAATTTTTATTCTATGTCGTTTTATCGCGTTCAGTTTTTGAGTGACGTTTTATCGCTAAATTTTTGAGTGACGTTTTAGAGTGATTATTTTATTGAATATTTTATCACTATTTTTCCTTGAATCAACTACCTATTGATGTCCAATTCAAGTTATATTGATCTACTTTTCTGAGGGATTATTTTACTTTGACTAAGAGACAATCCAATTGAAGGGTTGGATTATTTAAAAATTGGCCCATCAAAATATGTCCAAGCAATCCAAATATGGAGGCAAAATTTAAAGTTTTTAATACGGTTGTATGCGAGATGAAATGTTGAGAATTTAACTCGCCAACGAGGATACTTGACAAATTTAGGTAATTTGTAGCTAATTTGAATTTTGTGCAGACTATGTTGTCGCTTTATTGGCGGTTTAATGCCTGGACATTGCAAAAGTTTCAAACTTTCTCATATGTCTCTGTAACTGGAGTTGGCTTATGAATATTATTATTCTTTTGTTTAATGACTTTAATATATACATATTTTATTGTGCTCTATAATCTACTGCCACAAAATCCTAATACTCCATGCGATTTAATTCCCAAATTGAGGTTAATATGACATGCAATGTCATTTGGGAGTGTGTCGCAAGTTCAGAAAATAATTTCATTAATTTTCAAAAATTCAAAATTCAAATAATTGCCTTGTGAGCCGTTTGAAAATCTTCGGCGGATCATGTGGCCTGCGCACCGTACTTTGCCGGTTTGCCCTATCCCTACACTATAGAGATGTTGACTAAATTAATTGGATTGAAAGTCGGAAATGACAAATAAGTAGAACCATAGTCAGTAAATAATTTATTTACTGACTATGGTAGAACTGTTTTATTGTTTGACAATGCGGGCTAAGTTCTACAAAGAAAAACATATAAAACCAACAAAGCATTATTGCATTGTTTAGAAACTCCTCATCTCCAACATTTATAGATTTTTTAAAATCGATTTTTAAAAGTAAATTTTATCATGCCTGCTTGTTTAAAGATTGTGAGTTTTGAGGACTTATAATGGAGAATTGTGAGTGTCAGATATATGTCACTGTTTATTTTGAGACTTATTTTGATTTAGCCCTAGTTTGCCTAAATCCTGTTTGGTGACACTAATTTGACACCACCCCCGACTTAAGAAAATGTCTAAACAGCATTTAGAAAAAACATTAGAAATGTTGATTTAATATTAGAATGTCTTTTTTTATCAACATTTTATCAACATTTTTTTAACATTCAAACATAACAAGATGTTGATTTAACATTAAATGAATATTGCATATCAACAACCGATAATTTCCTGTTTGATTGTTGTATCAAAATATTGATACAGTATCCAATGAATGTTCATTAGATGTTCGCACGAAACAAGAAAATAGCTAAAAAATAAACATTCAGAAAATATTTTTTAAGAACATTGGGAATGTTAAAAAACATTTACAATTAATCTTGATTAAATGAAATAATGTCATTTTTTATCAACAGTTTTTCAATATTCTAGCACAACATTGGCACAACATTTAAATGCAACAATGACACAACATTTAAATGCAACAATGACACAACATTTAAATGCAACAATGACACAACATTTAAATGCAACAATGACACAACATTTAAATGCAACAATGACACAACATTTTAAATGCAACAATGACACAACATTTTAAATGCAACAATGACACAACATTTAAATGCAACAATGACACAACATTTAAATGCAACAATGACACAACATTTAAATGCAACAATGACACAACATTTAAATGCAACAATGACACAACATTTAAATGCAACAATGACACAACATTTAAATGCAACAATGACACAACATTTAAATGCAACAATGACACAACATTTAAGCAACATTGACACAACATTTAATTTAAGCAACATTGACACAACATTTAAGCAACATTGACACAACATTTAAATATAATATTGACACAACATTTTAAATGCAATATTGACACATTATTTAAAGGTATTGTTGAAATAACATTTTATTTTAAATTTAATATATTTAGCAGTTACAGCCCAGATTCGCTCGGAAATCTCGTTAAATCCCATGAGATTCCGTTAAATCTGTGGAATCCAGCTAAATCCAAGCTGAAATCTCATACAGACAGACACACAACAAACAAACAAACAAATCAATTCGATGCGTCATCTACTGCTTATGCAAATAGAAATCTCAGTTTCAGTGAAATCCCATTTTTATAAAGCTCGTGGATTTCAACTAAAACTATAGAAATCATACGAATCATGAATCATTGAATCATGCATATCTAAAAACAGGTCCTTTCATAAGCTGCTGTCAATGTGGATGATGAATGAATAAACAATGTTAATTTTAAAATGTTTTATTTGCTTACTTTTAGAAAATTCTTTTTTGAAACTGTTCTCTTAGTGGTTTTCAAAATAAATGACACATTAAAATCATTCAAATGCCTCTATAACAATTTTTTTTAAAAGAATCACTAATTTGATATTTATTTATTTATTAAACACCATCTGTTGGCTTTATTTGAAACTAACCCACGAAACATGAAGAAACATGAAGAAAAAAAACATTAGAAATGTTGATTCAATATTAGAATGTCTTTTTTATCAACATTTTTTCAACATTCAAACATAACAAGATGTTGATTTAACATTAAACGAATATTGCATATCAACAACTGATAATTCCACTGTTTGATTGCTGCATCAAAATACTGATATATGTATACAACAAAATGTTGTATCAAAATATTGATACAACATCCAATAAATGTTCATTAGATGTTGTATCAACATTTTGAGACAATGATCAAACAGCTGAATAAGGGTTGTTGATATGCAACATTCATCAGATGTTGCATCAACATTTTCAAACAATAATCAAACAGTTGAATGTGGTTGTTGATATGCGTCATTCATTAGATGTTGTATCCACCTACAATAATCAAACAGTCAAATATGGTTTTTGATATGTGACATTCGTTTAATGTTGTATTAACATTTTGGTACAATAATCAAACCGTCAAATAAGGTTGTTGATATGTGACATTTATTTAATATTAAACGAATGATACATATTTACAACTATATTCGACTGTTTGATTATTGTTTCAAAATGTTGATACAACATCTGATGAATGTTGAATATCAACAACCCGTATTCCACTGTTTTATTATTGTCTTAAAATATTGATACAACATTAGACGAATGTCGCTTATCAACAATCATATTCAACTGTTTGATTATTGTTCCAAAATGTTGATACAACATTAAACAAATGTTGCATATCAACAACCCATATTCCACTGTTTGATTGTTGTTTCAGAATTTTTTTGACATCTAACGGATGTTATCTTTGAACCATCAACATTCGAACATTCAATCAACGTTCAAAAATGTTAATTCAATATTTTCTTGTTTCATATCTTGTTTCATAAACAGTGGAAATATCGTTTGTTGATATGCAACATTCGTTTAATGTAAAATCAATGTTTAATGTTATGTTTGAATGTTGAAAAATTGTTGATAAAAAAAAGACATTCTTATATTGAATCAACAGTTCAGATGTTTATAAAAAATATTTTCGATGTTCTTGTTTCGTGGGCAATTTGCCTAAAATTGATTTTTACACCAGACTTCTGATCACACTTGCAAACATCTGCTTGTTGCACCATGTTGTCGACGGAGGGACTGATCAGCGGTCCCTAAAAACCTAAAAACTTACCGGCTGCGGTGGGCTAACCTAACTGGTTTAAATATGCCATCTGTCGGCAAACTAGAGCAAAAAATTGAAAAAGTGAAAATTTTTCGGCTCAAATGTGATTTTTTTAAACGTGTTATGAAAACTTTAAAAAATAAATAAAAATCATTTAGGTCATTTTATGAGACGGCGAAAATTATTCAACCATAAAAATTTTGATGTCCTAAACCCTTTAAAATATCAGTTTTATCGCCATGTCGATTAATAAAAAAAAAAATTATTTTTTTGTGGGGAGGAATTTTTCTCAGTTTCTACGACAATTAAAAGAGCTTTTTCCAAAGAAATTAACATTGCACGAACATTATAAAATTATGGATTTTTTAATGTAAAAACTTAATAGGGAGTATTGTGCAACCTAGTATCGCCTTATCGGTGTGTTGCACAAACTTTTTAATGTTTGGATAAACTCACAATAACGCTTCAGCTCACTATCATATCGGTATATACCATAACCCCAGATCATGCCGCTTAGTGAATTATCGCCGTCTCGATTTACCGCCTTGCGGGGTCAAAACTTAAAACAAACCTAAACTGAATTAAAAACTTTAGTTTTGTGTACAGTATATTACAAGTATATTTAATTAAACTTTTTTTATTTTATATTATTATCCCGCAGACACAACGATTGGCCCTGGAACTTGCGTGTATTGGAGCAGAACAAATTATCGAACGTGGATTTAAAATCCCTTCGCCTGGAGGAGAACTGGCGCGACTCTCCGTGGTCTCACACCGATATCGACAGCTTGAGAAAGGGTCAGGTGGGCGCTCAGGTGAGTGAATGACTTTGCTTTTGGGGATCGTATATATGAAAGCAGAGTGGCAGCACTTGTTAATGCAAATTTAATTTAAGCTTTTCGCCGGATAATTATCAGTTTAAATCTCGATTACACGTTTGTTACCGGCCAACCGGTGCCGGAAATCCCGAATATCGAACTCGCCGAAAAATTAAACAAATGTAAAAAAATAGGTTTGCACCGGATATCCGGATATGGCTTTGGTGTCCGGTAATCCGGCTGAAAATAAAAATATGAACGGTATTTTGGTTATTTGGAAATTTCAATGTTCTGGTTCCGAAAATCCGGTTTGGAATTGTTCAAAATTTTGACCGAATACCGAATTTTGCCTAATTTTTGTATTTTAGAAAAATTTTTTTTAATTAAAAAATTAGACAAACGTTGGTATTTGGTCGAAATTTAGTTGTATACAAATAATAATGGGGCGCTTTGCAGCGCGCAAAAAAATATACCGCAAAAAAATGAAACGCAAAAGTTTTAATTTTTTTGCGTTTCTTTTAAACAGGCGGTATAAAACGCAAAAAAAATAACAATTTAATTTAATAATAATAATTAATAATAAAATAATTTAATAAAAATTTAATTAATTAACAAATAATTAAAAGTAAAGTACCGCAAATTTAATGATTTGCGTTTGCGTTTCGTTCCGTCAGTCGGAACAGAAACGCAAATTTAATTATTTTCGTACGTGGGGGGGGGCAATGACTTACCACAGGCACCTGAAACCTCACAGGTAGCAGCCACCATTCAGGTACCAACCCAGGTAACACCAATGTTGCATGCAATGTTCCAAATGATACTTCTTCTAACATTGCTGCACTGTTGGCAATGGAATATTTAATCCCATTGCAATGTTGCAGCAACATTTGGTGCTACCTGGGAAGGTCATTGTGCATTATTTGTGGTGTTGATACTGTTGCCAATACAGTCTTGATGTGGACATCTTTAAACATGTTATGACTGTGCTGGAATTCTAATAATAAAATTTTTGTGCTAGTTTTACTTTTTTGCGTTTCTTTTTTTGCGGTATATTTTTATGCGCGCTCGACTCCCCCCATAATAATATTATAAATAAAGTGTCTTTTAATAATAATTTTATTATTTTATAATTTTTTTAAATTTTTTAATTTTTTTAAAATTTGGTTTTGAGATCTGGTATAAATCGGGTGTTCAGGATTTTCAGATGAAATAATCCGGTATTCAACCAGTAATTGGAATTTAAATAAATTCAAAATTCGGTGAAATGTTGATAAAAAATCAACATTTCAGATGTTTATAAAAAATATTTTCTGAATGTTGCTTAGACGTGTTCTTGTTTCGTGGGATGTTTAGTTCTGTTTTTGATTCCGGTCAGCATCTCTGTTTGATTGTTCAAAGTGCTCCAGACGGATGGGTCTGCTGATGAGATCTTCGATATGTCCAAAGCACTGTGAATAATTGTGAATTATATAGTGATGAAAAAATTTTAATTCTTTTTTACATGTATTTATTTCAAAAGTAATGGCGCGTATTAAAATAGGAAGGTTAATAAATTTTTATTACCAAGTATTTTTTACTCAGCTGTTTTCTCAAGGTGCTATGTGTGACGTCAATGACGAATGGTTCCAACAAGTTGAGATTCCGTTTTATAGAAAGGCCGAAGACGGTGCAAGATGTGTTTTATTGCTTGCAACACAATGGGCCCTTTCCTATTCCGAGCAATAATTTCATTCATTTTTTTTTTTCGTTTCGTTTTTCTCGTTTCAATTCCATTGAATGTGCCTTTCGGGAAAAGGTTAGGAAATGGTTTCCTTAGAATATGTATTGGGAATTATCACTGGGGAAGTGATAAAGAGGGCATCAAGATTTGATTAAAATCGAAAGTTGCAAGTGTTTTACTAATTTTTTGCTCGGTGTAAGCAGAAATTGAAAATTTGTTTGGTGTTTAACGATTTAATTGAGAATTTTATATAGTTTAAATAAAATTATTTTGGAAAATAAAAAAATTCATGGTGATTTTATTAAAGGGGAAGTGGTGGATAAAGAAATGATAATTTTGTTGGAAAATATGGTTTTTGATTTCTCGGTATTTTTTTCTTATTATTTATAAGTGTTTTTAAAAATAGTGTATTTTTTGCTACTGAAATATTCTCAAATTCAAAATTTCAAATTCTCAAATTCTCAAATTCTCAAATTCTCAAATTCTCAAATTCTCAAATACTCAAATACTCAAATTCTCAAATTCTCAAATTCTCAAATTCTCAAATTCTCAAATTCTCAATTCTCAAAATGCAATACTCAATTTTTAGTCACATGATATTAGGTAATAGGGAGTGAGCATTTTTTGGGAATACAGGCAGTTTTCGATTAATTTGTGAGAAAAAGTACTGTGCATTTGATCAAGAGAGAGAGAGAGAGAATTATACACTATTTATCATTTCGTGCGCAAAACTCCCATTGGTTAATGACCTATATTGTACTGAAAGTATATATTGTGATATCTTATTTTAATCCTCTAGTCGAGCTGAGTCGAAAAATCCTTGCTTCGTAGTCCAAAAATGAGCATGCCATTGTTAACAAATGAAAATGCTTGTAAAATATTTTTAAAAATTTATTTACATTTGGGTTTTTGTATTGTTGCGCACATTTTTTGGATACGAAACAATGATTTTTCGATTCGGCTTGACTAGAGGATTAAAATAAGATACCACAATATATACTTTCAGTACAATATAGGTAATTAACCAATGGGAGTTTCGCGCCCGAAATGATAAATAAAGTATAGGTTTATAGATGCAAGCGACTCAGGCCATACACGTCTTAAATCTGACATATGAAATCTGACAAGGTGTTTGATAAAAAAATTAATAAGAAATCATAAACTAAAAATCCCAATTTGCTTCGTCAAGTGTCTAAACTGTAGTGTGATCTGTGCACGCACTAGCTATTCGCTCAATAGGCAATCACTATTCATCGCAATCACTATTCATTTGTCTTATAACTACAGACATTTTAGGGAAAGGTGTTCCCTAAAAAAAACACTAATTCTCTATTGAGTTGGATGATTGTACAATGGATGATTTAGAATGGTTTCCAGGGTTCTTATGGATGAATACTTTAAAGGTGGTCCCGTCATGCTCCAAATGTAATGTTGTGAGTATTTAACATGTTACCACCAACTCATTCATTGAGAACAACTGATGCAGTGAACCACTGAGGAAGACCAGTGAATAGTCGAAAGCACGCGATGACTAGTTATTGGTCACAAGTACTATGGTTTTAGATAAAAAAAATTATTTTAAACTATCATATCAAATTGTCATTGAAAACAAATTACTATTGTGTTATGAATACAGCTGTCAATTGGTCATTGTGAGATCTGAACGATTCGGTTTGTTGATTGGGTTCAGTAGATTGAAACTTTATTGAAATAAAAGCTAGTTATACAGTATATAAGGAATAAATTGTTATACTGTACCAATTAAGCCAAGGATTGATTTGGCACATGTTAGAATGAGCGCACGCATTGCATACGCGCCGTTGGCGTGGCAGTGAAGCCACTCTGCAGTGATGATTCGGAGGATCCGATCTTGCGGTCATTTATTGAGTTTATGGCATATTTGGAAATTGTGTTCATAAAAAAAAAATGCTCATTTCCTAATATCAACAGTTTTCCAATGTTTTATGAACAAGTAAAAATTAAAGTC
Organism: Strigamia maritima; assembly: GCA_000239455.1. NCBI lineage: Eukaryota > Metazoa > Arthropoda > Chilopoda > Geophilomorpha > Linotaeniidae > Strigamia > Strigamia maritima. Next base: position 64,573 of record JH430627.1, on the reverse strand, counting down.
TCAATCCAGTGAACATTAAAAGTTCTGTATTTGAAAGAGAATGTCAAAATATCAATGAATGTGGTTAACCCTCAGAAGCCTATCCTATGGGTCAATTGACACAGGCAATAGTTCTGAATACAAATTTTTTTAAAAAATCTGAAATTTTCTGGAGCTGTTCAAAAAGTGGTTTTACATACACTCAATTTATTTGGTAATTTTCAGACTTATAAAAAAAAGTTATTGTAAAGAGAAAATATGAGCCCCTTAAAATCTCAGCTTAAAACGTTTGCTGTTTTCACTGCATTTTTTCTCTTTAGTGAGAGCGCTTTTAAAATACAACGCCACCTATACGCAAAGTAGAGAATAAACAAAGCACATGTCGGCACATATTCAGTTCACATTTCACATCAATTGCAATTAATTGCACTAATTGGAATTAAAATTAAGTTAATATACACAATTATTATAAATAAATAATTAAACACCTTGCATGCTGTTCAAATGATCACATTTTGACCGAGTGTCTTGATTTTTACAATCGATGACACCTAGCGTCAGTTGGTAAAACCATGGTAACCATGGTAGTAGCACTAAAGCGCTTCAACTCGGAGTATATAAAACATGTCAATAGACATCACTAATAGGTCTTTGCGTTGATCCAAAATGTTAGGCGTCTGAGGGTTAAAAACATAACAATTTAACATGATTTCATTGTTTTTATAGAGTTTTTATGTTTTAGGTTGCAAAAACACAACTTACAGTAGTTTTGAAATGGGTTATGATGAAATTAAAGGTATCTGATCAACTATAAACACTATAGAACAATAAAATATCTTACTTCTGGTTCATTTAGATATTTCTGTTTTGACTAATAAACTTGAGATTCAGCTTTTTTTGGTATAAAGAAATCCTAAAAAAAACCTGAATTTAGAAATTTAAGCCACATGATGTTTAATTTGGTGAAATTATAAATTAATTGGTTATTTATAATCTTGATTTAAAAGGTCTAATTGGATTTGCCAAATTCAATTTTCATATCACTTTAAAGTTAGAATTTGATTTTTGGGAATTTCATTTCATTATATGGGCAAAAAAAAAAAAAACTATAATGATTAATAAACACAAATCCTCAGAGTCATCTTATGGCATTTTGCATTTCACAGTTTTATTTTTTGAAATTCAGATTGAATAATGCCATCATAAGCACAAGATAAGTCCGGTATTATATTGATTGGACTTACTTTTAATTATGTGTTTTATTGGAGATTTTTTTTTTTTATTATAAAATACTAAAAGAGCTTGACCAATAGTGTTAAAGTAAAACCCAATTTCAAGAGATGATGGGAATTAATTAAAAGCTGTTAAATGGGAAAGGGATAAAAAGCATTTTGTTCGTCTATTCGGAAGACATTCTTCTTCATTTTAATTAAGGACCATAATTTTACGGATCAATTTTAATCTTGTGCAGCTTTTAGTGCCGATGGTTTCCTATTTCTAAGAAGTGACACATAATTGCTTCAAAGTTTGAATTAAGTTTAGAATAACATCAAAATTTATAAAGAGTAAGTTAGAATTTTGGATTGGGTGGTCTTAGATCTTTGTCAAAAAAAGTATAGTGATGATATAGGGGTACCTTGGGTAAGTAGGTGGAATTGAGGGCAAGAAATTTGGTCTATTTTTAGATCAGAAAGTCTGGCTCAGCATCTGCGCTGGTCAGCCGTGTGGAATGTGGGCTTCTCATCTGGTATAAGAAGAAAGGTTTGCTGAGCTCTCATGCGGTAAAGGTGTTTAAAAGTGCGTTTATCCAAGAGCCAATTGATATGCTGATATAGTGCGGAATTTAGAATAGGAAAAAGAGCTGAGGTAAAATAGGCTGAGTCACGAGTTACTTTTTTCAGTAACTGTAATGGTGTATATGGTAATGAGTTACTTTTGAAAAAATATACCGTATTCCCTCGGAATCAACGGCATGCCGGTAAATACGAGTTTGACCAGTTTTTAACAAGTCGACAACTGGTCAATTAATAATCAAATGGACAAAATGCCGGAAAATTCGAATTATCCGGCACCCTGGTCTGACTTGACATTATCCGGCATGCCGTTCTTTCCGAGGGAATACGGTAACTATATTCAGTTACTTTTGAAAAAATATAACTATTATTCAGTTACTTTTGAAAAATTTAACTATATTCAGTTACTTTTGAAAAAATATAACTATATTCAGTTACTTTTGAAAAAATATAACTATATTCAGAAACTAGTTACTTTTGAAAAAATATAACTATATTCAGTAACTAGTTACTTTTGAAAAAATATAACTATATTTAGTAACTATTTACTTTTGAAAAATATAACTATATTCAGTAACTAGTTACTTTTGAAAAAATATAACTATATTCAGTAACTAGTTACTTTTGAAAAAATATAAATATATATTTTTAAATGAGTAACTGTAACGAGTTACTTTTTTAAATGAGTAACTGTAACTGTAACGAGTTACTTTTTTAAATGAGTAACTGTAACTGTAACGAGTTACTTTTTTAAATGAGTAACTGTAACGAGTTACTTTTTTAAATGAGTAACTGTAACTGTAACGAGTTACTTTTTTAAAGTGAGTAACTGTAACGAGTTACTTTTTTAAATGTAGTAACTGTAACTGTAACGAGTTACTTTTTTAAATGAGTAACTGTAACTGTAATGAGTTACTTTTTTAAACGAGTATCTGTAACTGTAATGAGTTACTTTTTTAAAAGAGTATCTGTAACTGTAATGAGTTACTTTTTTAAAAGAGTATCTGTAACTGTAATGAGTTACTTTTTAAACGAGTATCTGTAACTGTAATGAGTTACTTTTTTAAAAGAGTATCTGTAACTGTAATGAGTTACTTTTTTAAAAGAGTATCTGTAACTGTAATGAGTTACTTTTTTAAAAGAGTATCTGTAACTGTAATGAGTTACTTTTTTAAAAGAGTATCTGTAACTGTAATGAGTTACTTTTTTAAAAGAGTATCTGTAACTGTAATGAGTTACTTTTTTAAAAGAGTATCTGTAACTGTAATGTTACAGTAGGGGATTTAGAAACTGTCGCATGAGTGCGCAAATGCGTAAGTGTGAAAATGTGATTTCACACATGCGCACCGGAAGCCTCATTGGCCTCATGTTATGTTATGTGACTCACACGGACGACTCACATTCACACCTCAAGAGGTGCGCATAGTGCGTTTCACATGTGATTGTAAATGGCGGGCAGGCATAACTGCCTTGTACTAAAATTATAGTACCACTTGCCTAGTACTAAAATTATGGTACCACTTGCCTAGTACTAAAATTATGGTACCAACAGTTCTGTGTTTTACTTGGATCAATATGGCATCTTATTATTTTAGTACTAGGCATGTGGTACCATTTTTAACTCTGGTACCATTTTTAACTTTGGTACTATTTTTAACTTTGGTACCATTTTTAACTTTGGTACCATTTTTAACTTTGGTACCATTTTTAACTTTACACAATTTGAGAAAACTTTGGAATATAATCATCTGTGAGCTTCGACGTGCCATTTTTGGGTAATTTTTTTGCTTGTTTTGGGCACTGAGCATGCGCAGTGTGAGTTTCACACACACACTCATACACTTGTGCAATCTTGCATTTTGGGTGTTTCAAAAACTTTGCGCACTGAGCATGTGCAGTATGAGTTTCACATTTTCACAGTCTCACACTTGCGCACTCATGCGCTGTTTCTGAATACCCCTATTATTTTTCTTATGTTAGTTTAGTCATGCAATCAGAGTAATATGTTGTTCATACTGATGTTATGACTGAATTATTCAATGAAAACCGAATATTTTTAAAGAACTGAGCTTTGGATATGATTATGTGACATGCTATGACATTTTTAATAAATATTGAAAAGTATTGTCAATGCTTAAAACATGTTTAAAGTTGCTTGCCACTCTGTTGAAAACAAAGTCGTAAATTGAAGTTGTAATAAACCGTTTGTTTGTAGTTTTGGGCAGCATATGTGCCTTGCGATGCACAACATCTGAATGCAGTGCAGCTTACGTTGGAGCAGATTGATGTCATCAAACGATTTACCAACAAATATCCAGATCAATTCAAGTTCGTCACGTCTTCGCAAGGTATTTATTATAGTTTTACGTATTATATAAAATTAGAAATAAAGTGCTTGAAGGTGGTGATTCTGCGCATTTTATCATTAAGTCGGTATCTGGGTGGTACTAACTACAACAAATGGAGCAAGTAATCATTTTATTTTACTCAACAATGCGATCGTCAGCACGTCTAGGCGATGTGAACAGTTCTGGACGGTAATAAAAGTGAAGCAAAAAGTTTGCAAATCACCACAAAATCATTTAAAAAATCACAAAATCATTTAAAAAATCACAAAATCATTTAAAAAATCACAAAATCATTTAAAAAATCACAAAAATTATTCAAAAATCACAAAAAAATTATTCAAAAAACACAAGAAAATTAATCAAAAATCAGAATAAATCATTAAAAAAATCATAGAAAATCATTTAAACACAAAAAATCAATTTAAAAAATAAAAAAATCATAGAAAATTATTTTAAATAATTACAAGCCATCAATTAAAAAAAATCACAAAAAATCATTAAAAAATCACAGAAAATTAATTTAAAAATCACAGAAAATTAATTTAAAAATCACAGAAAATTAATTAAAAAATCACAGAAAATTAATTTAAAAATCACAGAAAATTAATTTAAAAATCACTAAAAAATCATTAAAAAATTCGCAGTGTCTATTTCCACACTTTGTGTGGGAATAGACATGTCTATTTCCTCACAATGTGTGGGAATAACGCAATGTCTATTTCCACACATTGTGTGGAAATAGACGGCCCTTACAGGATTGGCTATTCCCACACTTGAAAATAAAAATGAAAATAAAAATGAAATGTGGGAATAGACATGTCTATTTCTACACAGAAAAAAGAACTAAAAATAAGAAAATGAGATTTTAAAATTATATTTTTATTGACGAAAATTACGTAAGATTAAAGACAACCGAATAATTACTTCACCGCTTACAAATGTAAGAATCTTTCTTGATTCTCTTAACATTTAGTCTGCCCTTCTTTAAACATGCAACATGAAAATATTCGTTGCATTGCAAGTTGTGCATTCAACCATATTTTTAGTACGCTTTTTCCTGCACGAATGTCTATTAAGTGTACGATTTAACAAATGCACGAAGCAGTGCAATAGCAATGATTGCGGAGTGATGGCGATTGATAATGCTCGTTTCCTTTGCGCAAAAAAATGTCCCTCTAAATATGATTTTGTTCAAAATTCACGGTCTTTATACAGAGTCGGCTATTTCCACATTTGTGTTGCAGTGGCTATTTCCACACATTGTGTGGGAATAGACACGTCTATTCCCACACAATGTGTGGAAATAAACATTGCGTTATTCCCACACATTGTGTGGGAATAGACATGTCTATTTCCACACAATGTGTGGGAATAGCCACTGTGTTATTTCCACACATTGTGTGGAAATAGCCATGGCCTATTTATATTATAAGAAATGTGTTTACTCGTTATTACAAACACATTGTAGGCAGTTATAGCATGAGGTCTAATGAAAACTCATTAAACGTCATAAAAACAGAATGAAATGTATCACTCGTTATTATCAAAACAACTTTACAAAAAAGTGTGACTGGGGCGGTGTGCACAGTCCCTGCTTGGGGGAATAAGAGGACTGCGCTGGATGCCTTCGTCATGTGAAGTAGCAGAGACGACGCTGTATTCGGATGTTTGGCCTTTATTAGTGTGTCTAGGGATCAGCGCCAGCCTCCACCTGCTACTCATATGTCTATACCACCGGTAGAGGCGTGCGCCGAAGCGGCTGAGCCGCAGCGGCTAGCCATTTTGGCTGAAAAATGCTAGCCGCCGCCGTCGTGTAGGGGCAAGTCGAGTAGCCGTAGCCGCCGAGACGATACACGTGGCTATTCGGCTAACNTAATCAATGTT
>JH430627.1:33153-52080 GCA_000239455.1 Strigamia maritima | reverse complement strand
AAGTTTATTTTTTTTTTTTTTTTTTTTTTTTTTTTTTGGGATAACAAGGAAATACAATTCCCAAAAGTGAAATAGGCAATAAATTTATTAGAGGAATAAAATTAATATTTGATATTTAGTTAAAGAGTAAGCGGAAGATCAAAAACTTAATTGTCACGTGACTTAAAATTGAGTATTTGTTTTTGAGACTTGTCTTTTCCCAAAAAGCGAGTTAAACAAATTGCGTGGTCAACTCATCGAGTAGCCAACCCAAGGTCAAGTAATTAGAAGAAGATCTTTGATAATTAAAAGCATGAACTACAATAGAGAACAAGTGTAGTGCAAGTGTAAACAGAATGAAGGGTGCATTTAAAAAGCTAAAAACAATATAATAAAAAAATTACAACAAGAAAATTAATTTAGAAAGACAATTAAAATTCTGTTAATTTGGACAAATTATTATTTAGGAATAATTTTTTTATCTATGAGCGTGAAAAAGTGAGAAAATAATGTTTATCGGCTCTAGCGGCTCCTAGTACTACATACCCGCAATAGTCTGACAAGGGTAACATTAAATCTATATATATATATATAGTAAGGTTTTTTAACCCCGGTAAGACGACACTACCGCACTATGGGTGTGTTGTTGTAATGAGGGTGTCACGCCTACGGCGCTGCGGCTCACGATTGTTGCGATTGTTGTTTTCCGCCGCTTTTTGGCGCTAGGTGGTCGCGTCCAAACCTCATTATACAATGGCTCGATCATTGGAACACATGGTTTGGTGGTTTTGTCACAACGGAATTCGTATTGTTTGAGTTGTGGCAATACAGCATCGTCGATGGCAACCAAACTGGAAATATTCTCCGCAAAATAACCCGAAAGCGCAGCGGCGGGCTAACGGCTTGTGAAGATAGATTATATGGTTTAGATAATTTTTAAAATCAATAAATTAGAGCAGATGGAGCAATTTTAACAATGGTTTCATTGTTAAATTTCTACCAATGGGAGACGATTACACTGATAATATAGCATGTTGGCGCACTATCAGTCTATCACCTTGACTATTGTTAAAATGGTTCCAGGTCATAACCTCGTCCGCTAAACCTCGCCGACAAAAACCTAGGCGACAATAACCTCGCCAACAATAACCTCGCCTGACAATAACCTCGCCAGACTTAAACCTAGCCAACAAAAACCTCGCCAACCTGCTTGACAAAAACTTCGCCCGACTTAATCTAGACGTCAAAAACCTCGACTTAAAAACCTAGCTCGACATAACCTCGCCAGGTTAAAAAATTAAAAATTGTAAAAAAAAAAAATTTAAATTTACAAATTTACAAATTGTAAATAAAATTATTTGCACCAATGCAACCATTATTATTTTATTGACAATCATTTTACTTGAAACTCCAAGTTATGTGCTAATCCTTGAAGGTAATCATTATACAACATTTCAACATAAATCCCTACAATATTTTTAATGTGTCGCAGTATCACTTAAAATAATATTAATGAATATTGGTTGGTTGCATTGGCGGAAATAATTGTACAAACACTTCTTGTAAATTTGTAACTTTGTAAATTTAAAAAATTAAACAAAAAAATTTGAAAATTTGAAAACAAATTTTTTTTTCTTAATTTTTTAATTTTTTAAGTCGGGCGAGGTTTATGTCGGTGCGGTTTTGACCTGATACCGTACCGTTAAAATTGCTCCTTTGCTCTTATTTATTGATATTAAAAATTCTTCCATCAAATACCACTCGAGATTCGACGATTGTTTTAGTAGTTTGAGCACTCGTAATTTTAATGTTTATTCCATCCAAGAAGTAATTTGATATATGAGAATTGTTTGACTAACGTAAAATATCATTTCGGTAAGCCGGATATACATACCATTATTCTAGATGCCTGCTTTATTGCTCTGATTTAGTGGAATGGTAAATTTATTCCTAAATAACTAAACTAAACATGTTTCCATTCCATTGTGAATAGAAATTTTTAACAAGTAGGTTCGTGATCTTTTATTCTAGACGAATTAAATATTAAATTGAAATATTGATTTTTATAACTTTTGGATATTTTATTGTATAGAATTTGTCATATTTCTGTTCTTCATTTTATTTTTGGCTTTGCTAAACTGCATCAGGGTGCATGACTGATGCAACTATTTGAAACATTACTTTTCTTGTCTAACTTGGTTGTGTCTCAAATAGGGTGTAAATAATGGATGTTGGTAGATTTATGTAGTATATAAAAGTATCTGCAATATTCTTTTGAAATATTCAAATTTCTTGTAAAAACAAACTTGTAATATAAAAATTTGTAAGTTATTGTAGAATACAGTTACGGTTACAATAAAACGGTAAAGTTGTTTTGTTTTTTTAATTATCAGTATTTCAAACACTTGAATGTCGAGTTTGAATAAACGAGAAGGTGTAATTGATTTGGAAATAGTATTCTAGAATGTGCTTTTGCTTAACATTTTTATCCAACTTGAAAAAAGCACATTGAGAAGGAAATTGAATACGGTAGGGAATTCTCTAATTAGATTCTCTAACTAAATACAGCACCTAGCTTTTATTTGATTATACTGGAAATGGACATAAAAGTCTTTAAAAAATCTACTTTAATCTCTAATACGCGTGCAAATTTACAGAAATTAACAACAAAAATAAGTAAATATGATTTGGGTGTTTTAGATAGTATCAAATACCGTAGAGGTGGCCAACTTTGACATCTGAGGTAATCTTTGCCCCACCCTGTAAGTTTTTATGTTTTTGTTAAAAACGTGTGTTAATATTTTATTCAAGTGGAAATAAAAATTGTTTGTGATTTTTACACTTATATACAAGGGTTTTTATAATAATAGAATTAAAATAATTTATTTCATAGCCTCGCAGAAAATTCTCAATGGTGGCGTAGTAAAACGCAGATTTTGAAAACGTAGATTAAACTTGGTTCGTAATGGTAGTTAATGATTATTCAGAATGGTTTTATTGATTAAAATTGTTGCCTTTGAGTTTAATATACCGTATTTTGTCGATTAAAGGCCGCCCTCGAATTATGGCCGCGCCCCTCGGCTGTAATTCGACAAAATACGGTACTTTAAAAAAATTGTAAACTGTTGATATAAACAGTGCAGAATAAGAAATCTGATACAAACTATAAATGTGTCACTTTTCCAGTCAAATGAGTGATAATTTTAACCATGATTTGTTTTTTTTTGTTTTTTTAAAAACACAAAAAAAAAATTATTTTTTTTTTATGCATGGATCTCTTCCTTGATTAGTTTTGTATCTTTCACTGGAATTTCAATTCAAAAGTGTAAAAATTGACTAAGTTACTGAAATGTGGGACAATGTTTTGCCGCTTCTATGGTACTTTACCATGGTAGCAGGTTTTATTAGGTGCATTCAGAAACTAAAACTCGTCAAAACGAGTTTTGCGTGTGGTTAGTTTTGTGTATAATCCTGAGTGTGAAAATCTGAGCCACGTTTTAGCTAAGTTTTAGGCAAGTTTTAGCTATGTTTTAGCTTCGTTTTAGCTTCTATCACATGACTTGAAGCAGTCTTGTGACGTCTAAAACAAATGGCGCCGATCTAACTCTACAACAATAGAGTTAAATGCTGCGCAGACGAGTGCGCAATTGTAAGAGTTTACACGTGCATGTATCACACGCGCTTAGTATTGTTGTATCACTTCTACTTTATTAAACTACTGTTCAATTGTTCGTACTCAAGCTCTACTATTTCTACACATCTAATGCTGAATTAGATAACCGATGATACAAATTACTAATTTTGCTAAGATATGAAGCAAAATGTAAATTGTATTAATAACAAATATATGATGTTACTTAAGGCTTGTCCAAAAATATCCAGTACTTTTAAAGAAAAACGTCAGGCGGCGCAGCCTGTGTAACCGGCTATGCGCAGACTGACCCCCAGTCCAAAAAATTTATGAACTGAGGAATATATACGTTATCAATACAAAGGAATAAATAAATAAAGACACCAAATTATCTCTTACAAAATTAACCTTATTGAACATTAGGTGACATCGATATTTCCAAGGTGGTTAATTGGCTACAAGTTTTAGAAATAAACAAATCTTATCAGAGATCAATTCAAGGGTGGGAGTTTATAACATTAAACTGACGGGTGGGAGTGTAACATCATATATTTGTTATTAATACAATTTACATTTTGCTTCATATCTTAGCAAAATTAGTAATTGTAATAACATCAACAAATATATGATGTTACTTAAGGCTGTTCGTAGCCTTCTAAAACTGTTGTGCCAAAATCTGATACAATTCTAATTATAGTACTTTTGAAAAAAAAAAAAAAAAAAAAAAAAAAACTACTGGCCGATGACCAGTCCGCACTGGCTAAAAATTTATCTAAACTAATCCCTTTTTAAAAGCGAAAGATGTGGCTGCCGTCCTAGTGGAGTAGGCCGAGAAAACCGAAGTATTGACCCCTGCTCGAGCTAAAACATCCTTTATCTATCTGGCTACGAAGGTGGCCGTAACTGCGTTATGAGGCCGCTAAAAACAATCGTTCGTTTCCCTTTCTAAGTTTCGTATAATTTAGGCAAAATTTAAGAAGTAAGACAACATAAATGAGGGTTTTAAAACGTGTCACTACAAAGTCGAATTGAGACCCAGATTTACGAGTGGAAACTAAGGGGATGTGGCAAGAATTTCTATCTTGCAAGACAGAATGCTTAGATGGATGATCTAGAGGCCAAACCCAGTGACAAAAGTGTGGCCACTTTTTGATTCACTAATAAGTGTGATGATGTCGAATTAAGGTGTGGAAATATTTAAGAGTTGGTGTGGCACTATACGTTTTAATGCTATATCGTAACAATCTATTTAAATAATCTTTACCAATTATCGCAGCCCACCAGGCTCTTTATTATTCTCATATTTATTTACTAAAACAATTATAAAACATTGATTTACTAGGTAATCATGACTAAAGTGTTAACTACTTTCTACGAATGACAAAAGCAGATTACTTATTTGTGGTAGACCGAATAGAAGCATTAAATCAAAGAATTCACCCAGCTCTTCCTTACGATTGTATCAGTTTCCATGGCAAATAATTGCATTAGGTTAGTTGAAAGATTTATTATTATTATTATTATTATTATTTATTATTAAATTACTTTTGGTCAACTAATAAAAGAGGGATTTTTTTAAGTAAAATAGGTTAACTATTTGAGTCAAAGTGCTTTCACTATTAGAAAAGTCTCTAAATATGGTCTTCCCAATGTCTCTGATGATGATCTTAGAAAGGAAAAATGCTGAAACTATTTGTTAATAACTCTATTATGACCCCATATAATTCCCATCCAAGTATATATATATTCTCGCACTATCAAATAACTAATTTCTTCACGTCGTCATTAGCCGAAAGGTCACTAGATGTGAACCAATAATCCAATCTGAACTTATGATGCTAAAAGGAAGGTAGCCTAGGATTCTTTTATATAATAATTTACCAGGCTGGTTGTAATTAATCAGCATGAATTTCGCTAAACTAAACATCGACAATTCGAAGTCCTAACAGCCAACACTCACTCACCTTTTATGTTGTCCTATATTTATATGTATATTTAGAAGTAAGAAACAGGTTTGCAATAAAGGCAGAAGTTACTTCCTTTCTTAAGGAGAAAAACAGCGCAGTGAAGTTCTGTACAGCCTCCAGAATATTGTTTTATGTGCTGTTACCAACTGGTTCGTGTGCTTCTGCATACAGTTAATGCCGCTGAAAAACCACCAATGCCCAAAAAGTGAACCCTTTGAATTCCACAATCAAGTCGCTAAACCCGCTAATAAATTCAGATGCTGATCTATGAATTCAGAAGAAGCGAATATAGAGTTAACCACGTTAAAGCAGTACTATAAACAGATCTAAAGTTTTAGCTGAGGACGATAATTTGGAACCCGAGCCAGACAATAAGAGTGAAAATCGGATTCTAGATTATATTTTTCTCGTTGTTCGTGTCTTGTTGGCTGTTGTCATTCGAATGAACATGTATGAATAGTATGAATCTGAAAATGAAAATGAAACAGTGTCTACAATTTTGTCCCAAAAATGTATTAATTACTCCCATATTTATGATAAATCTGATAATTAAATTTTAAATTATTCCAGTGTAATAGCAAATGCTTCTTCAATATACGTAGTATAAACTAGTTTGTTGGTAGAGTAATTAATAATAATCAGAATCGGGTTAATACAGGTACCATACAGATAATGACCAATGTCGAAAGAACCTATCTGTCTAATATATTTGTATCGATGAACAAAATAAAGGGAGCCATGACATGAGTCATCATTTTGACACATAAAATTCACCCCCTTTCTGACAATGTTTTGCAAACCCTTTAACAGTTTTAAGTCATATTATTTTGTGTGCATTTATTATTATCCGAAGAAGTGTAATAACTAAAATAATTTAATTTATAATTTTATAATTTAAAATTTTAATTTCGAGTTGTAGCAACCTTTCGATTAAACGTATGCATTGCCGTACACTCCTAAACTAATATCCATATTATTAAACTTCGAGATATTATTTAATAAGGAGACAAAACATAATTATATCATTAAAATTTGTTATATTTCGTAGAAATAGATTGTCTTATGACAGTTTTATTAGCAATGAGAAATGACCTTTAAAAATACTGTTACCGGTATTTTTATTTCGGATTGTGCAGTTAATGATGCTAGTGGATGCAAGCCTAAATCTACGGTATATCGAATCAAGTACTACCTATGCACAAACAAAAAACCAACAAAAATTTTGTTACCAAAAGTTTTAACGTTGTTTACATTTTACGAACAAGATCAACTCAATGACTAAATTCTGCGATGCAGTGAAAACGAATATATCGCGTGATCCGCGCATTGAACACTGAGATCTGCATGTGACCATTCTAAATTTTTTATATATAAAGCAATACATTTTAACAAAAGTTAAAAACAATAATTTTATCATTAAAGTTGGAACTTATGTTTTATCGATCCACTTTATTGTGGAAACGAGAGAATGATTTCTTGTATGAACAGATATCAATTGAAAGATTGTATACGGTATGATACGTCATCAATTTAGAATTCTTGCGAGCAAACACGTGAATATTGGGAACTTAATTGATCGAGTTAGCAAGTTCGGTCCTTTCGATATATACTTCAACCATTGACGATTGAGTGACTCCATGGTAGATAAAAATTTTGCTGCCACTTGAAAAGGGAAACAAAAAATTCATTAGTTTCCAGTTTTATTTTCCAGACGTGAAAATTTAAAACTATCTCATATGAAAAATCTTTACAAATTTTAAATCTTTTAAGGGTACCGTACCATATTCACTGCATGTACAACCTGTAAACTGAAGAAAAAACGTTCTGTCAAAATCAAATGATCAGGCATAAACGGAGTCAGACTCGTCAGAAAAATGTCAAAAATCGACTCATTGTTCTGTAGTCAACAGATTCCCGGGAGCTCGGCTCCAAATCGAAATAAACATTGTCCTCATCGCGTGTAGTACGCGGGAATCAAACATCAACGCGAATAATCAGCGCTATCAAACAATGGGCATCTGCGCCTCGACTTGTCGGAATCGTACGGTGGACTCCGTCCCTTGGACGGCCAAACTCGTCCCTTGGGCGCCTGCCCGGATGCTCAGAAACTTTCGAAAACTGGCTGCGAGCGAAAAAATGCTCGTTTTCGTCGTTTTAAAACGACTACGAGGCAAATAGAAAATTCGTTGGCGTGAATTTTTTAACGCCATCAAACGGTGGGCGAGTGCCCCGCGAATCTCCCATAGTCGATTCGAACATCGGATCCGGACGATCGTACGAGAAACCGACGTATTCGGAGTTTTGTCCTTTTCGTCAAAACGTCCCCGAGGGGAATCATCGGCGTAATCATAATCGCCTTCATACGGTGGGTCTCTACCCCGCGAACCTGCCATTGTCGGTTCGTACATTGGAAACCTGTCCCTTGGACGGCCAAACTCGTCCCCTGGGCGCCTGCCCCAAAAACATCGAAATCATCTTCGATCTTCAACAAACGTTGGAAATGTTTGGCATGGCAAAGAGGCAACCTCTTGACAAAACGAGGAAAACACAAATTTTCTTCCAATAAAACTATACTTAAGCTTTGACCTCCTCCGCCCGATTCAGGTTTTCCTAATCGGAGGCGAAGGGATTGGTGAAAATCGAACTCACCACTTTTGTAGGCCTAGTTTTTAGGCCTACCCACGCGTTTCGGCCGTCCACGTGAAGCTGCGGTCACTGGCGATCGTTTGGCCGCCTTGGCCGTCCTAACTTTAGCTCGTCGTGTAAGATTCATCATTCTTAACGCGAAAACTCCTAGCAAAACGCGCAAAAACTCGAAAACTAACTAAAAATTAAATAAAAGAAAAAATACTGTACTGACCGTGGTCAGTAAATTTTTTGGACTGGGGGTCAGTCTGCGCATAGCCGGTTACACAGGCTGCGCCGCCTGACGTTTTTCTTTAAAAGTACTGGATATTTTTGGACAAGCCTTAAGTAACATCATATATTTGTTGATGTTATTACAATTTAAATGTTGTGTCAATTTTGTATATAATTTACGTTGAATATATTGAAAAAATGTTGATAAAAAATGACATTATTATGTTGAATCAACATTTCTAATGTTTTAAAAAATATTTTCTTGATTCATGGGATAAGAAACTAGGGATGCACCGGATCCAAAAATCACCGGATTCCGGATGCCGAATTTCACCGAATTTTGAATTTATTTAAATTCCGAATACCGGTCGAATACCGGACTATTTCATCTGAAAATTCCGAACACCGGATTTACACCGGATCTCAAAACCGAATTTTAAAAATTTAAAAAATTAAAAAAAATTATAAAATAATAAAATTATTATTAAAGGACACTTTATTTATAATTCTATTATTTGTATACAACTAAATTTTGACCAAATATCGAATTTTGCCTAATTTTTATTTTTTTTTTAATTTATTTTTATTTATTTTTTTTTTTTAGGCAAAATTTGCCAATTCGGTATTCGGTCGAAATTTTGAACAATTCTGAACCGGATATTCGGAATCAGAACATTGAAATTTCCAAATATCCGAATACCGAATATTTTTATTTTCAGCCGGATTACCGGATACCGAATCCGAATCCGGATATCCGGTGCATCCCTATAAGAAACGCAAAATAATTTTTTAAACGTGTTCTGAAAACTTTAAAAAAATAAATTGAAATTATTTAGGCCATTAAATTATACAAGAAGAAGCAGTCTCTTCTCAAAATGCAAATTCTCAAGAAAAGAAAATCTGATCCAATCTTTCTAAATTAGATTTTCTGAAGAATAAAATAATTCAACTGAGTTAATAAATAAAAACAAGTTGAAGGTTCGTCAACTTTATTCTTTTTTCGGCAAACTCAAAAAAAATCTTCGTTAAATGATTTCATATCAATAATTCATTAATACCAATTTTCACGCAACATTTGTGCAGATTTCATATGCACAACGGTGAAATTTATTCATTTTTCTAGTCTCATACACTTTTAATAACAAATTTGACTAGCAACAGTAATACTGTTTAGTCTGATTTATCTTTTTCCAATATCAATGCAAATGACAATATGAAAACAATAAATCTTTTGAGTTTGTCAACTGCAGAAAGGAAGTAGGAATTTTCGTTTTCATTAAATTTTTCATAAAAAAAAAGAAGATTTTTAGGCAAAAGGAAATAGAAATGGAGAGGCGTAATTAATCCCAGACACAAACACAATTTCATGCCACGACTGCTGCTTTACTTCATTTCCTCTGTGTAATTATTGTTCCACTTTAAACAATGCTGTAAAAAAGGATTATTAACTTTGGGAGAAGAGTCTGCAAATGTTGGGAATATCAAAAAACAACAAAAAACTTAATCTGATTTTTTTTTATATAAATTTTTTTCTTTAGAAAATCAAAAAATGTGATACAAATTATGGTAATTTTTTTTTAATTATGAAAATTTTATTACAGCTATAAAAAAAAAGTTTAGTTTAAATTTTGATGACCATTTTTGGATTTTATAGGGTAACATCTGTGAGGAAGATTAGGATTGTCCATATGTGAAAATTTGTTGTTGTAATGTAGTGTTAAAAAGGAAGAAGGTTTAACTGGTTTGTGATGGAAGCATTACCAATCGCATTAGTGCCTCTCTGGTGCACGTGACGCTCAAGCGAAGTAGGATGGTTATATCTTGACACCAGCAACACACTATTTATGATAGTAGTGGGTGAAGCACATCTGCACAAGGGAAGATAATATTTCTTTCCATCATTGGTACTTAATAGTGAAAAAAAGTGGTAAAAATAAGAAATTTGATGAATTTGTCTGAAATTTGACTTATGTGTAATCCTATTAGAGGGAAGTTGAAGTTTAATGTGTTTTTTTGGTTGGAAGAATTTAGGCAAATTGATTCCTCTGCATTTCAGAATGTCTTTAAAAAAAGGAAAATGGCAAAAAATATTTTTATAAAAAAAAAATTTTAAATTAATTTTTTTTTTTTTTAAAAAATTAAGTAAATTTTAAATTTAATTTTTTTTTTTTTAAAAAAAAATTAGAAATTTTAATGGATGCCATTAATTTATCAAACATAAAAAAAATGTTATTATTTTTTCCTATTTTTTCTACTGGGCATTTGAGGGCTGTCAGTTTAAAGTGAATGTGGACATAAATGGATCATTTGGATCTGAGGTGGATAACTGTTGGATTTTGTTTGCTGATATGTCTTGTGGGTTCCAGCAACTCACATTAAACTTCTTTGATTTATGGTAAAGCTACCCATCTGAAAAGAGTCAAACAAAAGATATTATATGACATATTTTCACTTATTTTTTTCCTGTTCAATGATAATTTTTAAAAAAATGGTTTTGGGAATTGAAAAATATCAATTCTGCATTCTGAGAGAAAAAACACAAGTTAGAAGATTGATGGTGGTAGTAAAAGCTCTTGTTGTGTTTTCAGCTGAGTAATCTATGCATACTTAGCCCATTGCACCCACACAGCTGTTGGCTCATATTCATTGCAGTTTTTGCTTGGTTGAAAGGAGGTTTAGGAAGCATTGTAGTCTTGAAAGAAAAAATCTAATTTTGTGTTAATAAATGTTTGATATGTAATGCAATTTATAAAGTTTTGAAGTGACTTTTTAACTTTCTACATTCATCTGCTTATACCACAGAAATAATAAAATACCAATAAGAATTGCAAAATATATGGAATAAATTTAGTATAAATTTTTAATTTAAGGTACAAATTAAAGATGATGAAAGAACAAGTCTTCTATCCAATCAATTTTACTTCATCTTGCTTTATTTAATTAGTCAGAGTTGCTCCAAAACCTTGTTAATTACAATCAATGTTTGTTTTTTCTATTTCTTTATTAGATGGAGAATGGTGGCATAGTAATGGTGAATTTCTACAATTTCTACATCTCTTGTGGCGACACAGCCAACATTTCCCAAGTGGCAGGTGAGTTGTCATTAAAAAGGAATGGGATAAAAGCTAGCAAGACAAACAGTCTGACAAAGTACTTCAACTGACAATTGGATGAAGGCAAAAGTCTCTTGAGAGATAAATGCTCCAATAAAACTAATCAAAGGTAAATATCCGTCCAATGACTTTACAAATTGAGAAGAAGAGCAGTCTTTTTGCACTGCTCTTATAGCAGCAGAATGGCTTTGATCAAACTAGAGCATTACTTTTTTCTGGTATAAAGCTTTATTAACTTTTTTGATCTGCCAGGACAAAAGCTACTTCACTGCAATGCTTCTGCAATACTGGCTTTTTCATTTTATTATTTTTTATCATAAAAGAATATAATGGAAATGTGTCATAAAACTTTTATGTTACACAAAGTCAAAACAACACACAGTCAAAAAATTATAATATTTTATTTGCTGAGTAGTTAGTTCCTCGTATTAATTTATTTTGAAAATAAAATCACTTATCAACAATAAATTATGAAGTAAGCATTACTTTATTGGTATCTGGGCGGCTGTTGTCTTAGGCACTTCCAACTCTGTACAATGATACATGAGCACTTAACTGCTTGTACAGTAATCAGCCATTGAGAAAATTTATTTCAACAATTAGTTTTCAAAACGTTTCTCCATTTATTCCTGTGGGAAGTAATTTCACTTGGAAAATATGAGCAATTGTATTATTGGCATTAATGGTGCAGAGAATGTGCGATGATAATGTAATAATGGTTGGTTGTTTAGTTAGAATGAATGCACTTTGCAATGGTATAATTCTGTAAAATTAAAATTTAAATAAAAATTATTGGACATCTTATTTGCATATATACCAAACTTAAACTTAGTTGTCAAATTTTAATTTGATTGTTTTTTACGTAATTTATTATTTGATTATACCAAAAAATACAAAGTATATATGTTTTAATGAATTGCTATTGTTATGCATGCTTGAGAAGAAGTAAAAAGTCAGTTCAAACCTGTTTTATAATATTGGTAGCAGAGGATGGTTTTAGACCACTGTCCTCTGCTACCAAAACATCAATTTCCAAAAATCCAAATTATAAATTTAGTAACATATAATTCCAATTTGTAATTCTTTGTATCAGATCACGTTGATTATATCCGACAAGTGGCAGGTGTCGATTACTTAGGATTCGGTGGCGATTATGATGGAGTGAACAGGTATTCAAAACGAGAAACAAACACAATACAATAATAATTTCACTTCCTGACATTCAACTTAATTCCAGGCTTCCCAAAGGACTCGAAGATGTGTCTAAATATCCAGACTTGATCACTGAGTTGATTAATAGAGGGTGGATCGAAGAAGATCTAAAAAAGATAATAGGTCTTAATATTATTCGTGTCCTTAGGAAAGCTGAAGAAGTGTGTACTCACAACTTATCAGAGTACAACTCATACATGTATTGATTTATATTGATTTCAGATTCGGGATCAAATGGCACTAGAAGGTGTTCAACCTCTAGAAGATCTAATTCCTCCAGAATTCATGGAAGGATTAAATAATTGCACATATGATTTTAGCTAATGTTGTGTGGAAGTAATAAGTCACATTGACTGAGTAGAAAAAAAATAAGACATGCTTGGAATTTATTTGGGTGTATGAGATGATGTGGGAACATGCACATCTGTTGTAGAAGATCAGGACATGCATTTTTGATGTAAAAGAAATAAAATCAATCATTTTTATATCTTGAGTTTTAAGGCTGGGCAATACTCAGTTGGTTGTTTTATTACTGCAAAAGAAAGTGCTTCAGTTTTTGCAGTTTTATAAGAAGCCGTTAAAGTTTGAAGTTGGTAAATTAGATTTTGTTTTTGTGTTTTTGTTTTTGTTTTTGAGAGTTGCTTGATTGTTTAGTTACAGGACACAGTTGCGTTGTTGAAGTCGGTCATTGATGATCGGTCTTAATTGTGCCAGTAAACAGTCATATTCACGGCACGTCAGTAATTGGTCAAATTGTATCCGGAATCGGGGCATTCATCCAGTATCATGTCCATATAGCATATCATCTGATGTTAGGTAGAAACACACGTTGACTTTACAAAATTGATGGAATTCCTCAGGGAAATGCTGATTAGAGGCAGGAAAGTCAATCAGATATCTGGGAACGCTAAAAGAGTGCTGCGTTCAGAAGTGTCATTCTTCTGGAAATAGGGAAATACAGCGGGAAGTGCGGTTAGATGGTATTCTCGTGGATTTAAAGGTTTGTGCACTGCATAGAGGCGTATGAGCCATACATGCAACAGAAGGGCTACAGTATAAGGCAGTTTACGTAACGTTAAATAAAATACTTTGAGTCAAGTCTGTTGAGTTCAGCTTGAACAGTTTTTATACTGCTCTGATCTTAAATGGTCTGAAAGGCTAATTTAAGTAGTAGCGATGGAAAAAATTGTATGCAGTAATTTAGAAAAGTTGCTCAAGAAATTGAACATCCTAGATAAGTTTAATTTTTAATTTTATCTTCAACAGTTCTCGAGATATTGTCAAAATTGCAAAAACCTGATTTTGGTGGTTATTAATTTTTTTTCTCAGTAACTACTTAATCAGTCTTCAAAAATTTTACACGAAATGATAGCTCTACCATTCCTACAGATCCTCTTAAAACCATTTGTCTGTCAGTATTACAGCTTTTAAGAAATTTCCATTTTTTTGGCAAGGAGGTGTATATAGACTTACCTTTGGGTATTTTTTGAGTTGCCTTATTTTTATATGGCATCAGGCTTAAAGTAATCATATTGTTGAAATGTGGAATGAGAAATTTTTAATCAAATTTGGCATTTTTTTACAAAATAGGCACGAGATGGGAGAGAAAATTTTGTTTACTTGCACTATGGCCATACATGCCATAAACTGACAAAAAAGAAACTGACATAATTTTCGGGGGAATTTAGTTCGCAAACTATGGTGACTTATTTTAAGGCCAACTTATTGGTCCCCTATTTTAAAGTTGCTGTTTTGGGTAATTTGGGATTATTAAAGGTCAAGTGCAGTCAAAATTTTAATTGCTAAACGTCACCAGTTCTGTTTTGTAGTCACGCACAAGCGCAGTGAAGCCACTACTTCTCGGTCAATTAAAAATAAGGATTGGGAACGTCATAACGTTATCGATATATAGTTTTAAAAATGCAACAATTAATATTCGAAATGTACCTACATATATATATTTCGGTAGTGTTTTTCACATATTAAAATTAAAATTTTGACTGCACTTGATCTTTAAACTATTTAATCTAAATATGTAAGGAAGTATTAATACAGTCATAGGGCTTAGCTGTGCATGAAGCTACAAAAGCTTCGCCTGGGGGTAGCAAAATTCAAATGAGCAACTATTTTCTTAGGTTTTTTCGGAAAACCTTTTTCAGTGTGAGGGCGTTACAGTCGCAATTTAAGTTTTGCCTCAAGGCAACACATGCCCTAGCCATGGTTCTGTTTGCAGTATTACTTTTATGGCCTTTTTAATGGATTTTATAAGTCAGAAAACTGAGAAATTGAACATACCAAATGTTTTTGCTTTTGCATTTAAAAAGCCTGTTAAATCCAAAGGGAAAAAAAGAATAACTTTTCTGATGATATATTTATTCTTAGTTATAGTAACCAATATATATGTACACCTACGGTAAAAAAAAGTTTTCTTTTTCGCATGTAGCTCAGAAGAGAACTTTTTTTTTTAGCCATAGGTGTGCATCTATAATTAAATTTACATCATAAATTAATCTTTCAAAACTTCACTAGAATGTATGAGATATAAGTTTTTTCTTTAATATTTATTTTCTACTTTTTCTAATCTTTAAATAATGTAAATGATGACAACTTAAAGCTGAGCTCTAAAAACTGTCACTCAAAGTATCCCTGGTTGTGGTAGAGTAAACCGCTTGGCAAGCGAGAGAATTATTCTCAGCAGGTATTTCACATACAATTATGATAAAAATATTATTCCAGACTCCAATGACGAGATTATTATTTTTTAATAGGCAAGGGATCTTTTGTTTTATCATTTAGAGAAGTTTGATCGATTAGCTTATCTTTCTTGGAAATTAAATTGTAATTGTTAATTAATTTTATCAATACACTTAATTGACTGTGTTGTTGTATTGACCACAGAATTAACTCTGATTGGAGTTAATTGCTTTTTTTCTGCAATTCAATGTCGCAGCTGTATAAACTATAGCAAACTCAATATTGTTGATTTATGGGACAACTCGACTGTCGACTTTCTGTATTTGGGATGCCTGGAAATGTGCATTAAGGCGAAGAGTTTTGTTTCTACATTGTATACTTCATTATTTAAAAGTTTTGTTTTATATTCCAGCATGTGAATTAACATCAATTTAAATAATGTGACTGGTATTACATGATCTTAGAATTAAGCTCATGTGGTAAACATAAAATACGGTAAACAGCCAATCACAAACAAGTGTTAGAAATTTTATTTTATTTTATTTTTTTATGTATTTATCTGGGCTTGGTCTTGGTCATACTTGTGTGGAGTATTATGGGTCAAGCAAAGACCCTTATATGTTCTATGAGACAGCTTTTTTAAGAACTCAACTTGGCATTTGCTCTGAGAATTTGGAAATTCACAGAAAATTTACCGTATATACTCGCGTATAAGTCGAGGATTTTTGGACAAAATCTTTTATTTTATTTTTAATTTTTTTGTTTTATTTTTTTATTTTTTTATTTGGTTTCGTATTTTATACGTCGGGTTCAATAGCAGTTTTAAGTTTTAAAAAAATAAAATAAGTAAAAAAAAAAGAAAATTTAGGGGGTCGAATTCGATGGTTTTTGACTCATTTTAAGTAAGGGTCGACTTATACGCGAGTATATACGGTAGTTAAAAACGGATACAAAAGAAATTTAAAAAGATATCTCGTGATTAATTAATCAACACATCTTAATATTTTGGATTTTTTTTTTTAAATATAGATGTTGTAATTGCAGAATGTCATTTTTTATTGTTTTTCTACTGTAGAAAAAGAATAATAGGCAAAGTGGCGCTAGAAAATAAGAAATGCTGTGACAAATAGGCTATAGGAAAAGCACTTCATCCATATTGATAACTGCAATAAAGCAAATTTGATTAAGAAATTCGTATTCTTCGCTTGAAAAAGATAGATCTTCTTTTTGAAATGACATGTGATAGAAACAGATAAATGTTTTAAAAAATGTCATTTTGCTGTTTCAATTTGCTCTTTATATCCTTCTGCTGTTTATTAAATATAAGATCGATTTTTGGACATAATTTACTTCATTTCCTTTCAGCTTAAAAGAAAGCTTTCTTAAGAAAAGATTTTTATGTCTTTGTGCATTTGCAATATTAGTCTGTGTTGTTTTAATTTCTTTAAGAATCATAACATAACTCTTCTTTGAATTCTACTTTCTGAAGATTTATCACAACTACAGCAGAAAGAAAGATTAAACTGCCTTTTATTTTTTTTTCTTCAAATTGTTGTCAAAAGCAATTGCTCAGTCTTAAAATATCAAGAAATTTAACAATTGGAAATTGAAAATGTAAATATTTCAAAATTTTATTCAAATAATAATAATAATAATAATGTGAAAATTTATTTTTTAATGAACTTGATATAAATTTGTACACAGCAAAAATAGAAAAACAAAACAACATTCCAAATGTTAATGATGTATATAAACATAATAAAAAAACATGTTTGTTATTGCACATTTTTAACAAAAAAAATTATTGTATAATCACAGAACTCCAAAAAAAATAAAACTTGAAAGAAAAAAAAAAAAAAATCTTAAACTCATTTTTCTGCTTACAAAATTGCAAATTTATTTCTGAAAACAAAAATAATTTTCATTTTTCTATCAAACAAAATATTATTATTGTTATTAGGTACTTTTCAAACAAACTTTCCAACTTTATCTTGTGTTATTAATTTATTATCATCATTGGATTTAAGCCAAATTCATGAATTACTGACTTATTTTTTTGAGATAGTATTGATTATTTATGTCACTGCCTCATCAATTACGCTGTAACACACAGAAAATACACTAGTGAACTAGTGCTCCAACTTTTTCTTTGTCTTCTTAAATTCAGTGTAACAAAATTTGGCTGCATTCCATACATTACAACCAGAAGGAAAGCCATTCGATGTAAATTTTATGACCCAACTCGTGAGCAAACAGCCACTGGTGATTGTGTCTGTACGTGGAGGAGGTGAACAGGCCATTGAATTGTCGCCCTGTCCTATAAATCAGGTTTGAGTATATAAAAGGAGAAGTTATTCTTAACTCTCACAAAGAACATGATCAACACGTTTTCTCATGAAACTAGAAAAGTAAATTGGTTTTTTCCTTCTTTTTTTAATCAAACTTTGTCTTTTTTAAATTTTTTTAAAAGAGTTAAGAAGATAACTATGTAAATTACTCAGATTTAATTTTAAGGTTTTCTAGATATTTGGCTGGCTGGGGGCCTGGCCTCTGGTTAAATTTAGCGCACAAACTTACATTTCATGTGCAAAAATGCTACTTTTGATGCAAAATTGCTACTTTTGATGCAAAATTGCTACTTTTGATGCAAAATTGCTACTTTTGATGCAAAATTGCTACTTTTGATGCAAAATTGCTACTTTTGATGCAAAATTGCTACGTTTGATGCAAAATTGCTACTATTGATGCAAAATTGCTACTTTTGAAGCAAAATTGTTACTTTTGATGCAGAAATGCTACTTTTGATGCAGAAATGCTGCGTTTGATGCAAAATTGCTACTTTTGATGCAAAATTGCTACTTTTGATGCAAAATTGCTACTTTTGATGCAAAATTGCTACTTTTGATGCAAAATTGCTACTTTTGATGCAGAAATGCTACTTTTGATGCAAAAATAGAGTGCAATTTTTGATGCAAAAATAGAGTGCAATTTTTGATGCAAAAATAGAGTGCAATTTTTGATGCAAAAATAAAGTGCAATTTTTGATGCAAAAATAAAGTGCAATTTTTGATGCAAAAATAGAGTGCAATTTTTGATGCAGAAATGCAGTTTTTTATGCAAAAAATTGTAGTTTTTGATGCAAAAAATTGTAGTTTTTGATGCAAAAATTGTAGTTTTTGATGCAAAAATTGTAGTTTTTGATGCAAAAATTGTAGTTTTTGTTGCAAAAATTGTAGTTTTTGATGCAAAAATTGTAGTTTTTGATGCGAAAAATTGTAGTTTTTGATGCGAAAATTGCAGCTTTTGATGCAATAATGCAGTTTTTGATGCAGAAATGCAGTTTTTGATGTAAAAATTGTAGTTTTTAATGCAAAAATTGGAAATTTTGCTAAGATATGAAGCAAAAATTATAATTATATTAATAACAAATAAATGATGTTTACTTAAGGCTTTGTCCAAAATATATTATAAG
>JH430627.1:17508-33133 GCA_000239455.1 Strigamia maritima | reverse complement strand
CCAAATCGGGCGGTTCGTCTTGCGAATCGGGACGCGAACTTCTTGCTTCGGATGGCGAATCGGCTGTGGAACGAGTCTGCGAATCGCCTTGCTAATCCTCTGCTTCTTCGGAACGATTCTCTGCTTCTTCTGAACGATCCTCTTCACTTTCGCCAGTTTCGTCCAAAACGACCATGTTTGATTTACCTTTCCGCAACGTGGGTACCATGCGCACCTTCTTTTTCGGACGACCAACGGGTCTTTTCGGTGGAATCTTCTTCAATTTTTGTTCCGCCAAAATCTCTGAAACTCTAGCATTAACCCTAGCCTCGAAATCCTTATTGTTGGAAACGAATTTCTGCGCCATAATATTGAAAACGAGAAGAAAACGAAGATCACCAAAAAAAACACGTGTGCTGACCGTGGTCAGTAAAAATTGGACTGGGGTTAGGTCTGCGCGTAGCCCGCACATAGGGCGCGCCACCTAACTTTTTTCTTTAAAATACTGAACTTATAATATATTTTGGACAAAGCCTTAAGTAAACATCATTTATTTGTTGATGCTATATAATTGTAGTTTTTGATGCAAAAATTGTAGTTTTTGATGCAAAAATTGTAGTTTTTGATGCAAAAATTGTAGTTTTTGATGCGAAAATTGTAGTTTTTGATGCGAAAATTGCAGCTTTTGATGCAATAATGCAGTTTTTGATGCAGAAATGCAGTTTTTGATGTAAAAATTCCAGCAAGAATGCAGTTCTTGATGCAAAAATGCAATTTTTGATGCAAAATGCAAGGATGTATTTTTGCAAAAGAGCTTTTTTGTTAAAAATAGCTGTCTTTTTTATTATTTTTTTTTTTTACAAAATGGTGATTAAAATTCTATTTCAAAAATATCTTTTTTGTATAAAACATCTAATTTCATATCTTATCACTTCAATTTAGCAATTTCAGATAAGCTAGCTTCCAAAAACAAAAAACTTTGGATGGCTTTTATTTTGAAACTTGCAGGTACTGTACCTCTGAAATTGCAAATTATTACCTTTTTTGTGTGCGCTGTTTATGGTGCAAAATTAACCAACAAAGTGACCAAATAGCCTTTCAATGGAGAATGAGAAACCTTGCGTCCAGACTGGAATAGCCCCACCTTGTGCGTTTATTGGATCTGCTTAAGTTGGCAGGAAATCCCAGTGATATTCATATCGATTGGATCTTTATTGTGATTGTGAATGAGTGGGTGTTGAGAATAAGTTGAGAGTTTCTAGCAGCAAAATTTGAATATGTAGATCGTTATGAAATAACATAACTGTAACTGACGGAACTTGCACAATCAAATTTACTTTATTTGAAACCGCAATCCCAATGCATTTGTGCAGGCAACCATTAGGAGCTCAATGTTGTGTGTGATCGGAAATTGAGTTTCATTCCCAAAACAATCGTTACGAATCAAATTTTATCAATTGTTGTGGTTAAATCTACATAGCAATGCAATAAGTAATAATAAACTAATCATCAAATCATATGCTAGAATAAATTTAATTTCAGTAAATTGCTAAGTAACATTTTTATTTTGGAATATAATTGGTTTTTAGAATGAAATTATTCGATTTACGACTCGACAATATTTTACTTCTTACTGTTATTATGACAACACTTTAATTTTTAATATTTGAGTTCATGCTGTTTATGGAATCACTCACTGCCCTTTTCTCACTGATGATGCAGTTTAATTATTAACAGAAATTAAATAAATATAAATGTTTTTAAGTTTTCCATGCTGAAATATAATTCATGCAATTGAAATAAACATAGAAATTGCAAATTTAAAAAAAAAAAAAAATGCTTGTACCGTATAAAGATGATAAATTAGACTTGACATTATTTTAATTAGCTGAGGACTCTAGAAATAATGAATTATAAAGTGCCACAATCTACTTAAAAGTTTGACCTTGTGTGGTATTTTATTCTTATTTTTTTATTTTAAGTATTCAAATGAACATTTATACACTTAAGCCAAATCGATTAGTAGCATCTGCTCGAAAACTAAACACGATTACAAAGTAAACCTCATTAGTTGACGACCGCAGTGGACAAACTAAAGTACTTTTTTAATTAGAAGAGAGCAATGATGCAAAGATTGCTTGTCACCTTTTGGTCTGGTGCGATTCACTCCAGTTACGCAAATGCCAACTCATGCATTCAGTCACGGCTAAAGTTATAAGCTCTTTAAATCGCTTAGAAATGTTTGTCTTTGATCTAGAGAGTGAAAATTGTACAAGAATTTTTGCAAGTGTTGAAGTGTTTAAAGGCTAATTTGAAAATAATTTAATTTTGTTTTGTTTGTTGAAAAAAAGTTATGTAATCCAATTATTGCATTTTATTTTTGTTTTAAATAATTTAATGAGGCGCCGATAGATGACGCCTGCAGATGTCTGACCCTTCCACTGATCTGTGGCATGTAAGTGCAACAAAAGTATAAATTTTTACTCAAAAAGTAGTGCAATTTTTACTCAAAAAGTAGTGCAATTTTTACTTAAAAAGTAGTGCAATTTTTACTCAAAAAGTAGTGCAATTTTTAGTCGAAAAGTTATTTTCAGTCAAAAAGTAATTTTCAACAAAAAAGTAATTTTCAATCAAAAAAGTGCATTTTTAGTCAAAAAAGTGCATTTTTAGTCAAAAAAGTGCATTTTTAGTCAAAAAAGTGCATTTTTAGTCAAAAAAGTGCATTTTTAGTCAAAAAAGTGCATTTTTAGTCAAAAAAGTGCATTTTCAGTCGAAAAAGTGCTTTTTCAGTCGAAAAAGTGCTTTTTCAGTCGAAAAAGTGCTTTTTCAGTCGAAAAAGTGCTTTTTCAGTCGAAAAAGTCCAATTTTCAGTCGAAAAAGTCCAATTTTATTCAAAAAAGTTTAATTTTTAGTCAGAAAAGGGCAATTTTTAGTCAGAAAAGGGCAATTTTTAGTCAGAAAAGGGCAATTTTAATTCAGTAAAAGCAATTTTTAGTCAAAAACTGCAATTATAAATTGAAATTTTCTAAATTGTCACGTTAAGTCATCTGAAGCTCTGGCAAATGCTTGAATTCCGTCCCATTGCTACTCCACTTAAAGGACTACTATCAGACCAACGTCTTATTTCACATATTGAGACGAAAAACGAGAAAATTGTGCCACTTCCTACTACGAATCCAGAAAATTTCAATTTTCTCTGAGTGTAATCAGTAAAGTTGTCCACAATTCTCCATACGACTATAGGCTCTAAGTTAAGTATAATGTATGGTGACGTGCATTGGGAGAGACAGGGATTTTATTACTTGAATAGAAGTACAATATTTCACTAAGAATGTTTCCTCAAGGTGCTATGCAAGGCGGAAGGATGAATGTTCTGTCAAGTATCAGATTCCATTTTGCGGGATGATATGTGCAATATGTGTTTTACTGCTCTCCTCCATTTCTAGTCATAATATTATTCACAAAACGTGAAGATATTTTTAGAAATCTCTAAAATATTGAAATCAATTTCGAAAATAATAATAATAAAAAATTACTTTTAATATGTTAAAATTTAATCCAACAACCTAAAGCAAAAGCAAAGCTCCGCCTGATGCTTTACTGCAATACAACTGATTCCAATGAGATTAATGAGATTTTGAATCTTTTAAAATTACTTTTTTAAGGGTTAAAAATTATTATTAATTTAAGTGACATGAATCAAGTGTAATGTTGTTAATCCATGTGTTATCAATTATCATTATTGCATTAAGACTGCTATTCATCAGCTTATTTTTAATAAATTGTTATAATTTCAAAGAAAATTATTATCTTTTAGAATTTCATCTTATTAAGCGACATGCTGTAAGATTAATTGTTCCATTAAATTTACAGTAGTAAGTCTAAACGATTTTTTTTAATGAAAATACAATTTGGTTTATTAAATTTCAACATTCTAATTAAATTGCTAAATACTATGTTGCAAATTAAATTATTTTTGCTGGTAGAAATTTGTTTTTCTTAATTTTTTTTTATTATTAATTTTGGTAAGATTTAAAAAAAATTGAATTTTCAATTAAAAATTACCAAGTTGATAATATATAATCAATACTGTGAGTAGTATAAAAGTGAGCAAACGAGCCCAATTGTTCACCTCATGACCTCATCTCCTACAATGCTGGATTCTCACCTGCGGTAAAATCGCACAATTTTATTGCGTTTTGCGGTTTTTTAAAACTTTATTTTGCCTCAAAATTGCGCTATTTTTAAAATTGAAAATTTGTCTAGGTTTCCACAAGCAGCAAAACAGAGAAAAACCTAAAAAAAAATAAAATTTAATTTTAAAAAAAGCGCAATTTTGATGTCAGTTTTCCGCGCGGAATTCGCGCGATAAAGCGGAAAAATCGCAAGTGAGAACTCAGCTTAAAATGAGATCTTTTTGTTCTCTCAAAAATCGATAAGAAATTTTTTTATATTTTATTAGCTTTTAAATTTATCTTTTTTTAAATATAAATATATAATTCTTTAATCCCACCAACAGTAATTTAAATATTTAATTAGGTACTTTTTTTATATATTTTTTCATCAGAGACAACCATTTAATATTATAATAAGATGTAAAGAATTAAATAAGCCGCGATTAACACCACCCTGAGTTTTACCTTGACTTAATGCATGAGTTGGGATTTCCGCACCAGGAACAAATCGACTCAGACCGAAAGCTGACAAGCAATCTTTGCACGGTTGCATTTATCCAATTAAAGAACTGCTTCGGATTGTCTATTGCGGTCGTGAACTAATGAAGTTTACTTTGCAAATTGTATTTGGTTGTTGAGCAAGTTGCTACTAATACATTTGTTTTGACTAAAACGAATATAAATAATCTTCTTTTCCTATAATTCCCACTATTATTAATAGTTATTGGAGCATGTGAAAAGATCAGCTTATGGTGTGTTTCCTAAAATATGATGCAAGGTCAAGAGTTAATAAGCAGATTGTGGGCACTTTATTTCAATTAATTAAAAAGAAAATTTATAGTTTTATTTTAAAAATTAATTAATATGAATTCGAATAAGCAAACTATAAAAAATTGCACAAGGAAAACATTTGCCATAACAGTAGCACAGCAACAGGTCAATGTGTAAACTGTTGCTAATATACAAGTTGAAAAGAAGAATTGCAAGTTAATGTTTGTTTGTATTTGTTTTTTTTTTTCAGGAATGTCAAGTAGGTAAACTCTTAGCTAGGGCTTTAGTTTTCTCGGATATCTAAACTCGGTATAGGCACTTTTTAATTTTGTCAACAACAGCCGGGAATAAAATTGTACTACCAGTATTTTCTATTTTTTATATATCTAAAGGCAACCATAAAAGAATTAAAAGTCTCAAACGTAGAAAATTGAATTTTTGATTACTAATATAAAAAAAGCCATAGAAAGTTTGTTTTCGCAAAAATATAAAGCAATTTTGTTGAAATTGTTTTTCTAGTGCCTTGCACAACGAAAAATGCTTTAAAAAAAGAAATCTTTTTTTTTCTTGACAAATAAAGTTGTGACTTTTGCTGAACTCAGCATTTAAATTCAGAAGCTCCGCCTTTATAATATCTTATCACAGTAATACATCTAATCCTTTGAGTTTGGATAAATCTTCACTCTGCACATTGAACGATATATTTGCAGAGTAAATATTTGACACTTTTTATGTCATTTATTTAATAAATCATTGTATTTTCATAGAAAATACAGAAAAAAAGACATTATTGATTAAATGAATTATTAATGTTTTATTTTTATTTCATTAGGTTTTTTTTATTATCTTTAATTGATAAAGTGGTCAAAATTTTATTTTATATAAATCACAAAAAGTAGATTAAGGTTCCAGGTCATAACCTCGCCCGCTAAACCTCTCCGACAAAAACCTGGGCGACAATAACCTCGCCAACAATAACTTCGCCCGTCAATAACATCCAATTACAATTAGAAAATAAATTTAAAGTTGTCAAAAAAAAATAATTTTTTTCTTTGCATAAAATTACCACAATAAAATTGAAATAAAATACTGAAAAACAAAAATACAATTTTTTAATTGTACTCAAAAATAGTTTAGCGGATATGTGTAAGGATATGTTTTTAATTTTAATATATGTGTTTAACCGCACAATAATAAAAGTAAACTCTTGGCGTTTATTTTTGACAACACCAGTCAACACATTAATATTAATTAGACTAAACAACCATTAATATCTTTCTTAGAGATCTATTACTTTCTCTGCTGGTAGAGCTGTCTCTCAGTATAATCATTATTGAAACTGCAATATCTGACTGGCTGGTAGCCCACGCACAACCTTTAATCCTTCTTGCTTATTGCACATTCTCCCTGGCTTTATTACAGCGCCAGTGACCAGGTGTGGGACATTGCTTTAATTTATGATCTCATCTTCATGAAACACAATTAATGATATTGCTGAGGAAGATTAACAAGTTCTCACAGTTCATAAACAGAATAGAACTCTGTATATCATCCGGAAAATTAAAAAAATAACATAAAAGCCAATACATTAGAGCTGATATATAGTCTGTGTTTGTCAATTTAGGCATTGAACAAAGATTTGCCCTTTGTCATACCTCACTAGAGAATTCTGCTTTTATCAAATTGCCACTTCAAGCAGACGTTTCAATTTATCGTTTCATTTTCTCAGATTTATTCCTCTCTTGCTTAATGTTTGCTATGCCATCAAAAAATTCACTTTCCTTTTCTAATTAACAAATTAAAAGTAATTCAGTAATAAAATTATAACTTGCACACAGTAAAGTTGCAGTTTATTCAGTTGTAATACCACAAGTGCTAGTGTGATTGTCGAAATAAGCTTGTAAAAATGAATTTTTTTACTCGGTAGAAATCACGAGTGCATCAAAAATTGCAACCTGAATAAATCACGAGAGGGCATGAGTGGTTTATTCTGGTCGCAATTTTTAGATGCATGAGATGCAGAATAAACCACTCGTGCCCTGCGGGCACTCGTGATTTATTCAGGTTGCAATTTTTGATGCACTCGTGATTTCTACCAGTAAAAAAATTCATTGTTACAAGCTTATTTCGACAATCACACTAGCGCTTGTGGTATTACAACTGAATAAACTGCAGTTTTACTGAATAAACTGCAACTTTACTGTGTGCAAGTTATAATTTGATTACTGAATTACTTTTAATTTGTTAATTAGAAAAGGAAAGTGAATTTTTTGATGGCATAGCAAACATTAAGCAAGAGAGGAATAAATCTGAGAAAATAAAACGATAAATTGAAACGTCTGCTTGAAGTGGCAATTTGATAAAAGCAGAATACTCTAGTGAGGTATGATGAAGGGCAAATCTTTGAGTGGTATTCGGGAAGAGAATCTAACGAGAAAAACTACAACAACAACAAATCTATATCTATATTTCTCAAAGTTTGTCTGTCTGTCATATTGCACGGAATTTCAGCTGAG
Source organism: Strigamia maritima (assembly GCA_000239455.1). Lineage (NCBI taxonomy): Eukaryota > Metazoa > Arthropoda > Chilopoda > Geophilomorpha > Linotaeniidae > Strigamia > Strigamia maritima. The sequence continues at coordinate 25,692 of JH430627.1, read as the reverse complement.
ATTCCATGAGATTCCACGAGATTTCGCGAGATTCCACTTAATTTTATGGGATTCCACGGGATTCAGTAAAATTGCAGTTTATTCAGTAAAATTGCAGTTTATTCAGTAAAATTGCAGTTTATTCAGTAAAATTGCAGTTTATTCAGTAAAATTGCAGTTTATTCAGTAAAATTGCAGTTTATTCAGTAAAATTACAGTTTATTCACTAAAATAGTTTATTCAGTAAAATTGCAGTTTATTCAGTAAAATTGCGGTTTATTCAGTAAAATTGCGGTTTATTCAGTAAAATTGCGGTTTATTCAGTAAAATTGCGGTTTATTCAGTAAAATTGCAGTTTATTCAGTAAAATTGCAGTTTATTCGGTAAAATTGCAGTTTATTCAGTAAAATTGCAGTTTATTCAGTAAAATTGCAGTTTATTCAGTAAAATTGCAGTTTATTCAGTAAAATTGCAGTCTATTCAGTAAAATTGCAGTTTATTCAGTAAAATTGCAGTTTATTCAGTAAAATTACTTTTTTTGAGTAAAATTACTTTTTTTGAGTAAAATTACTTTTTTTGAGTAAAATTACTTTTTTTGAGTAAAATTACTTTTTTTGAGTAAAATTACTTTTTTTGAGTAAAATTACTTTTTTTGAGTAAAATTGCATTTTTTGAGTAATATTGCAGTTTTTTGAGTAAAATTCCAATTTTTTGAGTGAAATTTCAGTTTTTTGTGTAAAATTCCAGTTTTTTGTGTAAAATTCCAGTTTTCTGAGTAAAATTCAAGTTTTATGCTCGTCCAATCTCCGTTTTGTTGTTCACACTTCGCACAAATTTACTTTGCAAAAACGTTTTTGCCCACATATGATCAAAACCATATACTTGTATGTACAAAAACGTCACTTTAAGACAGTTATGTCGAATAAGGTGATAACAGTAGATTTATACTTGGCTTCTGAAAATCCTTATTTATCGGATTCAGTCAATACACACATTTCCAAACTTAAGTTTTAATCGACAATACGTCAATACATGTGAATGAGAAATCTGTATTTGCTTGTGATCAAGAATAAACATTCTTAAGAGATGTAGATACTATTTAAATATTTCTTGAAATGTTAAAAGATAACAATTCTAACAGGCAGTGAAAAAATAACAATTTAAAAAAATTCCAAACTTTTGTATATAAACAAAAGCTTAATTACAAAATCCTAGAAGCACCATATTTGAATGACCACAGACCTTTTCTTTAAAAAAAAAAAATATCAGTGACCAGAATGAAATAGGTATTTAAAATGAGAAATCTAAAAAAAAAAAAAATTACTACTTCAATAATGGCATTTGAAAAATTATAATATGAAATCTCACTTATTACGCTGTGGATGATAACAATTTGTGTTGATGTTTACATTTATACTTTTGCTTCCGTTTTTTTGAACGAATGCAAATGGCGATCACAACAATAACTAACAACAAAAGTGCAGCGATAGAAACTGCAAGTATCACAAACATAATCGGATCAGCAGATTCTTTCTTATTCGAGATGATTAAGGACACTTGAACAATATTAGAAACATCAGCCAAATTGCCAACTTCATCAACAGCACGCACAGCGAGAAAAACATGTGTAACAGTAAATTTCTCAGGAATTTGCAACTTTAAAAGAACCCGTTGCGTTTCTCCTGCAGGAGACAGTCCAGTAAGTTTTCCTTCAATGACATCAGCTTCTTTTGCATGCCACGATTCATTGAATAATGTCTGAACTTTCTGCATGTCGATGTGATAACCAATTTCAATGACTGCAGCTAAGAACAAAAAATAAATAAATAAAAAAATAAATTATATTATATTATTAAAAAATGTCATAAATTATTTACCAGTGCCAATATACATATTATCTCCAGGTAGAGTAAATGTTAACTCGACCTGGTGATCATTAGAGGAAATAATTTGAAGATTTGTAATTCGTCCAGGAGGAATAAAGTCACCTGGTTCCCATTTCTGAAAACAAAACAATTTTTTTTTTTTATTATTTAATTAGTTTCATTTAGAAAATACTAATAATTACATCTAATCTGAAGGAACCGACTGTCACAGATCGTTCAAAATCATCTACTTCGGTGTATTTAAGCCTTTGGAACTCGTGTTTTTGAGGTGGAAGTAGATTCTCAGACTCAAATTCTCTATCAGACACTTCGTTCTTCACTGCACATAGATAAACACATTTTTTCTCTAAATTAATTTTCTCTAAAGGCCAAGTGCAGTCAAAATTTTAATTTTATTTAACAATTCCAATATTCCTTAGCAAAAATGCAATGCATCATATCATGGTTGAATCGTTCTTAAACTAAATAGTTCTCAAGTGTGGTCGAATTTCAACTCTCTGAGCATGCGCATGTGTGCAGATGGTTACTGGTGACGTCGGTCAATGCTTGCTCGACCTTGATGCATTGAATGACAAACAAAGAGAGCCAACTAGACATTAGGGGTATTCAGAAACTGTCGCATAAGTGCGCAAATGCATAAGTGTGAAAATGTGATTTCACACATGCGCACTGGAAGCCTCATAGGCTTCATGTTATTTTATGTGACTCACACGGGCGACTCACACTCACACCTCAAGAGGTGCGCATAGTGCGTTTCACGTGTGATTGCAAATTCCTTAAACTAAAATTATGGTACCACTTGCCTAGTACTAAAATTATATGGTACCAACAGTTCTGGGTTTTAGTGTTACTTGGATCAATATGGCGTCTCATTATTTCAGTACTAAGCATGTGATACCATTTTTATAACTTTGGTACCATAATTTTAGTACTAGGCAAGTGGTAATATTTTTAATTTTGGTACCTAATTTTAGTCTTAGATATATGGTACCATTTTTAAGGTTGGTACCATTATTAATTTTGGTACCATTTTCAATTTTGGTACCATTTTCAACTTTGGTACCATTTTCAACTTTGGTACCATTTTCAACTTTGGTACCATTTTCAACTTTGGTACCATTTTCAACTTTGGTACCATTTTCAACTTTGGTACCATTTTCAACTTTGGTATCATTTTCAACTTTGGTACCATTTTCAACTTTGGTACCATTTTTAACTTTGGTACCATTTTTAACTATACACAATTTGTGAAAACTTTGGAATATAATCGTCTTTCCCACCTGTTTTGGGCACTGAGCATGCGCAGTGCGAGTTTCACACACACACTCTCACACTTGCGCAATCTTGCATTTTGGGTGTTTCAGAAACTTTGCGCACTGAGCATGCGCAGTGTGAGTTTCACATTTTCACAGTCTCACACTTGCACACTCATGCTCTGTTTCTGAATATCCCTATTGTTTTTGTTATAAAATAATAAATATGCAACAATAAAATATTTAAAAAATGAAATACATGTTATTGTTAACAGTCTTTCACATATTGAAATTAAAATTTTGACTACACTTGACCTTTAAAAGGAGGTTTTCACTGCAATACCTTTGTCTTGTGGCAAGATTGGATATGGTGGTGGAGCAGCAGAAGAACGGCTTCCGACTTTCATTCTAGCTTTACCGCTATTGGCCACGACTGCTTCCACGGAATACCGACCACTTCCATTGAAATTGGCAAAATAACCAGAATATATTCCATCTTCGGCAACCGTGTCAGCTCCAATTCCATTGTCATACAAAAGCATTATATGAGGTTCACCGGATGGCCCATCAATCGATGCAATGACAGAAGCATCCAAAATAGCATTATAACCTTTTTTAACTTCTGCAAATACCTTTTTAATATAAAATATTGTTTATTATTCATATATTGACCTTTCAGTTTATAATTTATTACTTTTGCTTTGGCGGGAAAAGTTAAATTAACTTCTGCGACCCAAGCTCGCACTCGGATTGGCTGTTCTCGTATGTTCAGTGCTTCTGATGTCAATACAACGCTTACATCTTGTTCGAGCGCCCCTTCATTTTTAATGATGAATGACCAATGTCCAGGCTGATATAAAAGTCATTGTTTAAAATGTAAAACAATTTTTTTTTTTTGTAAAGTTTCTATTTACCTCAGCTTTATTGAACTGAATGTGAATTGTATTGGTTTTAGTGTCATCGGTGTAAAATTGGGACCTTGAATCGAATTTTTTACCATCTGGTGCAATGAGCACTACAAATATTGTCGATGAATAGTCGTAAGTCAAGAGGAATCTTGTGTTGGTGCCAATTTCTTTATCTAATGTAAAATTCCCAACGACTTCTTCATTGCTGATTAGCACCCAGTAACGGTTCAGCACCTGTAAAAACAAAATATACAATTGTATTTCAGTTGATTGAAAGGTTTATGACATCAAAAAATTTATGGCTGAATAATTTTTGCTACGGTATACCTTAAAATGGCCTAAATGATTGTTATTTATTTTTTAAAGGTTTCAGAACGTAACACCAAATGTTGCTGCAACATTGCTGCAATGTTTGGAAATAACATTTGCAATGTTTCAACTGTCACTTCTTTTAACATTGTTGCACTGTTTTTTTGGACAATGTTGAAAGAATTAAGTGACATTCAGAACAATGATGCAACATTCACAGAAACAATGTAGCAACATTTTAAGTAACCATTGACAAAAATCTAAGTTGATTGTTGATTAAATGTTTGTTAACATTTGACAAAAAACTTAGCTGTTTGTTGATCATTTCACATTAGCAACGTTGCAAAAATGTTGCAAAAATGTTGCAAAAATACTGTAAACATTGCCAACATTCATGTGACATTCGGAACATTCCAGCAACATTCGCATGTTACCTAGGACACCTTTAAAAAATAGTTTTGTATCCCAATCAGCTCATTGGAGCTTGATGAGAGGCCATTGTTGGCAGGATACTGTTTCTGACGTCACAATTAGTATTCCCCATGTTAAATGCATAGGATTACGATTTTTAACTTGAATTTTTTCATATTGCTTTTTACCTTTTAATATTTTTCAAAAATCTGTGAAAAATTATTTTTAAGGGTTTCAAAACATGCTTGATCCAATAAACCAATAAAAAAAATTGATGTCACACCCCCTTTAAACAAAAGAAAAATTATACCTCAACAGGTTGAATTTCAACATCGGCTTGCATGGATGCACTTTCAAGAAAAGCCGAATCAAGCGCTTTATGTCCAACTTTGAGGTCATCGAAAAAGAAGCCTCGGCCTCCAGTAATAGTCACTAACATTTCCAATCGTTTCGATGCTTCTTTTCCAAACGCAATTGTATTTATTGTTACCCTCGATGTTTTAATTTGTGGTAAAACGTCTTCAATGAATGGACCAACATTTTCTTCCCCATCAGTAACCAATAACAAAAGACTTCCTTCGGTCGGTTCTCTACTCTTGCTGAGGAGATTAAGTCCTTCTAAAATTCCTCCTCCAATAGCTGTATAACCCTCATCTTCCTCTACCGGAACACGATCGACCAGGATTTCACGATTAAACTTGACCAGCGATGTGATGTTGGACAATACTTGTACACTTGTACTAAAAGCAACCATCCCTAGAGAACTGTAATCTGCCAGTTGATACTTAATGAAGCGAGATGCCGCTTTGTGAAGAAGTTTCATACGTCGTCCCTACAGAAAATAATAATTAATAATTGTTGATGTTTTAGGCATTGATTTGCAAACTTCTTTTTCTCTAAAGTAAAAATCTCGAAATCTCGTATCGAAACTATATATTATGCTACGATATCTCATTTTAGTCGAACCGAGTCGAAAAATCATTGTTTGGTAGTCCTAAAACATGATGTTTTGGTGGGTTTTGGAAGGGGTTTCCATTGTTTCGAGTGGTTATAAACAATCGCACAAACAAATCCTTTTTGCCAATTCAAGGGTTACTAATTTGGCACACAGATGGCGCCAATCGTTTGGTGTATTTGTGACATCACAAAAAAGAAGGATTCACAGTAATGACTAAATTTATGACATCATACAACAATCGATGCCGTCACATTTGTTGGTTGACTGTTACCGTGAGTTTTTTCTAGCTAGATATACGTACGTAACAGCTTATTTAAAAAAAAATCAATATTGCCCAACAACAAAAACCATCTTTTCATACACAAGGCCAACTAACAGTTTCTTAACCCCGGGAAACACCCAGCTAAACTCTATTTAACAATTCGCGCACGAAACTCCCATTGGTTAACGACCTATGCATTGTACTGAAAGTATATATTGTGGTATCTTATTTTAATCTTCTAGTTGAGTTGAGTCGAAAAATCATTAGTTTGAAGTCCAAAAATGTGTATGCCATTGTTAACAAACGAAAACGCTTGTAAAATATTTAAAAAAAAATTATTTACATTTGGATTTTTGGGTTTTTCTATTGTTGCGCACATTTTTTTGCTACAAAACAATGATTTTTCGACTCAGCACGACTAGAGAATTAAAATAAGATACCACAATATATACTTTCAGTAGAATGCAAAAAAAGTTTGCATGAATTGTTGGACTTTCGATACAATGCATTTCTCGGTCAATGACATTTTAACGGAGTTTAGTATTGCATACCCTCATGCTGCTGGATACATCTAAAACCAGCACAAATGTCGGACTATCGTTTTTTTTCGGTTGAACAACTCGGAAGAGTGGAATCGGATCGACATCCATGTCTGTTGATGGATTCCTATCGTTCATGAAATCACCGTGATCCATTAGAACAGACCATGTGGATCTTCCCATGCACATTAGATTTTGCATGTTCGGTGCAAAGGAATTGTGTTTTCGTTCGCTCGTGTCGTCGCAGAAGCCATCGACCTAATTAAAAATTGTAAATATAAATGTTTATACGAAATGTTTATTTTTATTTATTTATTTATTTATACTGTCGGTAAATATGGCATGGACATGACTGATGCTTTGGCAGTGGCTTTTTCAACGTCAGGGTAAAATAAACAGTTGGTATCCGGCAAACCATCCTCGCCACGTCGACAGGATTCTCCAATTTCATCGCGTAACCAACCAGGGACATCGGAAGTACAGGCAGTGTATTTTATCTTAGAAAGTAATTATTTTTTTATTTGTTTGTATTTTAATAGTTGAAACTTGAAAATAATACTTTTCCATCGTTGTCTTTGTAAAATGCTGGAGTTCTGCTATCCTGTTGGTAACCGTGTTCATCAAATACTCCATAGCGAAGATGTGCCCATTCATGAACCAAAGCTCTCCCTTAAAAAAAAAAAAAAAAAAAAAAAATATAAATATTATTTAATTCTTTCTACAACAACACCTGTACGCATATATTGCACATTTATTATTTTTTTTTTTTAAATTACAAATTTATGCTGTGGCATCTGAAAAATATACAGCAATGTAAGCTCGTTAGCACTTCTCTTCCTTGTCCTGACCTTCACTCATAACGCGAGGCAGGAAAACTAAGGAAAACGGAATTAATAAATTATTTTCCAAGAAAAAAAATTTATTTTTATTTCAACTTAAATTCTATTAAAATGGCTATTTTAAATGTCACATTTAATGCAAATTTTTTTTTTTTTTTTTTAATTTTTTTTTAATTTTTTATATTGAAATAAATGGAAATTTATTTTTTCGTGATACGCAGCGAAGCTAAAAGGGGCAAATTATTGATATTTAAATTTTAAAAATATCCAAATTAGGTGTCTTTTTTGTTTCAACAGCCCACCTGGATCTCCATATGCTGATGCTCCCGATTTAGTTAACTTTCGAATAAAATCCGGCGTCAGGTGGATGTAATCCCCCGTCTCACCGCATCCTCCAGGCTGCAAAGTATATGGCGCGTCACCATACGCTTCGTTGGGCAAGTCAACACGAATGTCTGCGGTTGAAAAACGATGCCCAGACCGTCGTACCACCTAAAATTACCAACAGCTAACTACATTAAATGACTATTAATAAATACAAAAAAAAACTTATATAACACTCTACTTCGTATTCCGGTTGATGTTCCCATTCGTCCGGGACTACAATCGTAACTTCGTTAAAATATGCGCGGTGACGAGTGGCCTCAAATAAAAATCGTGACCCCGACTGAAAAAGATCCTTTAAAAAAAAAAAAAAAAAGAATAAATAATAATAATAATAATAATAAGTAATATATATATATATATATTATTATTAGTTAGTTAGTTAGTTAGTTAGTTTAGTTAGTTTAGTTAGTTTAGTTAGTTAGTTAGTTAGTTAGTTAGTTAGTTAGTTAGTTA
>JH430627.1:3062-13089 GCA_000239455.1 Strigamia maritima | reverse complement strand
TTTTTTTTTTAATGTTGTAAGAAAGTGGGATTGTTTGTTTATAAAGTTCTCTCGGATGATCACATTTTTAATTTCTTATTTTTTTGCATAAATAATTTATTTTATTTATTTTTTTTTTTTGGTTTCAAAATTGCATTTTTAGTTGACAAAATGAATTTTCGTCGTCCATAAATTAAATTTCTATAACCTTTAAAAAATTGTTTTCTATTTTTTAAATGCATTTTTCAGGCACTGAAATTGGTGAAATGTGTTTTTAAAAATATAAATTTAAAAAAACATTGATATTTATGGGCATTCTTGTACAAATATTATCATTTTAATTTTTTTTAACGTCGGATGTTGCGGATTATCCAGTACAAGGACTGAATACGAAGTAAAAAGGATATAAAATCCATAATTTGGGTTAAACGGATTATTTTGATGACAAATTTGTACCGTATTCCCTCGGAAACAACGGCGTGCCGGTAATTACGAGTCTGGCCAGTTTTAGACAAGTAGACAACTGGTCAATAAAAAATCAAATGGACAAAATGCCGGAAAACTCGAATTATCCGGCACCCTGGTCTGACTCGCAATTATCCGGCATGCCGTTCTTTTCGAGGGAATACGGTAATTACACATATCAAAGAGTGTAATTGATAAGAGTCGATCAGTTTTCAGACAAAAAACTAATTATATATATTTATTTACAGTAAAAAAAAAACGTTTAATGTAAGCAGACCAGAAAAAAAAGTAAATTTCACTGTAAATACTGGATCCTAATTAAACAATTTTCAGAATTATACATCAATCACTTGTGATCTATTACTTTGCTGACGTTACTTTGCTGACGTTGCTTTGCTGATTCTGCATTTTGCGTCCTAAATCTCCGAATTCCTGATCCCAGGAGACGTGAGAGTTGTTTTGCTGTGTTTCTCGCAAATAAACATCGGACTTTATACATGCAATTCTCATAAAACGATAAATAAACATTCCATCTACCACTTTGTATATGCTGTTCAAATTTCGCGCCCCAACTCCATAAATATCCTCGATAGATGTAAAGAGTGCCAATTGACTAAAAATCGTTTTACATACTACATAGTACTACTACCATTATTTAATTGCAGTATCTATTTTTGCAAACAATAATATACTGGAATAATTTTTGACGTCAAAACAACCAGGGCCATCTATTGGCAATAATGACATAACGTGATGTCTAAACACCCGAGACAATACCGATTATTTCTCAATTTGACAATTTAATTTAACAGGCAGAATCAACTGGAATTAAAATAAATTCGATTAAAATATATAAAAATATATCAAATGCAAATCATGTACTATTTTCTTAAATTTATGCCCATGTGCCCATTGCGAGCGTTAGTGTCGCATTACATAGTAGCAGCAATAAAATTCATTCAATCCCGGAGACAGAAGGACAACACACTCCGAGAATGAAGGACACTTCAGATGAAGAAGAAACTCCTCGGAAACGAATAAAATTAGGTTTGGCGAAAAAACAGGAATACGATGTCGAGGACGACAGTTTTTTCACGGAGGAAGTGTTGTCGCAGTTTGACGCAGCTGTTAACGATTATTATGGTAATTCTGGTTAAAACCCCCAAAAATAAAAATTATTTATTCGTTTTAATTTTATTTTAAGCTAAGGAAAATAAGAGTTTATTAGGAAATCTTTTAACAACGAAAATAAAAGTCGATGTTGTAGCACCCATTTCACTTACGGTTCCATCGCAGAGTGTGGAGACACCTGTCGTCGGTAAAGAAAATCATGAGGAGGACGAAGCTAAACTCTACGCTGAATTAGAAGAAAAGCAAGAACAGGTAAAAATATAATTCTAATGATATATTTAATATTTTTATTCTTATTTATTTTAGGTCAAGATAATAATAAAACAGAAGAATCTCGCTCAGGCTGAGTTGAAAATAGTAAAAGAGAGAAATCGCGTATTGCAAAAAACAAGAAATGATGAAATTAACGCAAAAACGGAATTGATAGAATCTTATGAGCGGGCATTGAAAGAAATCGACGGAAATAGTAAATACACAAAGAAAATCAAGGACCTCGAAGAGGAACTTTCACTTAAGCAGCACGAATTGACTCAACTGCATGAAAAATATGATCAATTGTTATCAGAAAGACAGCAAGTAACATCAACCTGTGAAAGCGATAATGGAGTTGATGAAACGAGTTTAGCGTTATGTCGAGGTAAAAATCAAGTAATTAGCAATAATATAATATTTTAATTATTTTTCTTTTTTTTCAAGGGGAAATGACAATATTGCAGTTTATTCCACATTTAATATACGGTGGCGATGGTGTTTTCATTTTTATACGTGAAGAAAATTCGTATTCGAACAAACAATCGAGTCCTGACAACAGCTACGACGATATCGACGTGATTCCATCGTCTTTAAACACCGCCTCATCCGATGTTATCGAATTTATGGAACTCGACACGAGTACTTCATCTGAAATTAGTTGTGAAAATTCGTGGCTGGATCTAAAATACAACTTAATTCATACTTTTTTAACCAATACGAACTTCGACAACGCAAATATCAAAGACGTTTTAGTACTTTTACTCAGAATTCTTCAAGAAAAGTTGAATAGTTATGTCGAACCATTACAGAGGACTTTACAACTCAATATCTCTCTTAATTCTTCGTGTGAGAGCCTTTTCGGTCATTCTTCGTCAAATTCTTCGGCAAGTTCGATCGCACCGATGACTCAGGTCCAGTTTGATGAGATAGAACGAGAACTATTGCTGGTGTTGAATTTTTTATGGAAAATAATTAATACGGAACCGAAAATATTAGAAGAATTGAACACTCGATCGAGAATGGTTGTGGATAACAGTCCAGAAACGACGCCGATACACTTGTTGACGTATCAGCTGAACGGTGATTTAGTAAATTATGCTAATAGTGACGGGACGTTGTGGGATAATTTAGTGACATTAATTCAAATTCAGAGGACGTGTGATGATCAATTTACTAGGAAGTGTAGCAAAGAAATAGTTATTCTCGTTTTAAGGGTTTTGGCCGCGACAGTTGCGGTTAATGATCCTTTGCGGACGGAACACAGGCTGCTGCGGAATTACGATAACAATAGTTGTGGTATTATCTTGTGTTTGGATATTGGAGTTGGGATTGATGTTGTGAATGTGTCGCTCGATTTGCTCGATGGTTGTGTTAGGCATTTTGAGGGATTGGATTGGATGTGTGATCGTGGAAGTAAAAGATGCTATATTTCGTGTGTTAGTTCGCTGTGTGAATCTCTGGTTAAGTCATCGTATTGTGATGATGTTAAATTGCAGTTGTTGGGCAAGGTAAATGTTATAAGCTGAAACGGCTCGATATGTTGGTTTGTTTATTGAAATTAGTTAAATATATAAAAGAAAGGTGTGTCATCTTAATTCGTGAACTGGGACTCGCCTAGTTTGTCAATTAGGACGTCACACCGTTCGTTTATTATAAATTTTAGTTTTTCACACATTTTTGATTACTGTGGAGATGAGGATTTTCGATAACAAAAAAGATTTATTTGAAAAATTTTAAAAATTTCCATAAAACTTGAAAAATTTGTTTAAAACTTGAAAAATTTTTTTAAAACGTGAAAAATTTTTTTAAAACGTGAAAAATTTTTTTAAAACGTGAAAAATTTTTTTAAAACGTGAAAAATTTCTTTAAAACGTGAAAATTTCCTTAACTTGAAAAAAAATTTTAAGGCTTGAAAATTTACCTTAAAACTTGAAAAATTTTCTTAAAACTTGAAAAATTTTCTTAAAACTTGAAAAATTTTCTTAAAACTTGAAAAATTTTCTTAAAACTTGAAAAATTTTCTTAAAACTTGAAAAATTTTCTTAAAACTTGAAAAATTTTCTTAAAACTTGAAAAATTTTCTTAAAACTTGAAAAATTTTCTTAAAACTTGAAAAATTTTCTTAAAACTTGAAAAATTTTCTTAAAACTTGAAAAATTTTCTTAAAACTTGAAAAATTTTCTTAAAACTTGAAAAATTTTCTTAAAACTTGAAAAATTTTCTTAAAACTTGAAAATTTGAAAAAAAATTTAAAGTTTTTCAAGTTTGCAAATGAAAATTGCGATTTTCTAAATGGGAATTTTTGTTTTGTTGTTGCAGATAATTAATTTGATGACGTCAATTTTGACCCATTCAGACGGAATAACAGTTCTTGTTCGTGCGCCTGATAGATGCAACTGCAGTTGTAATGTAAGAAATAAAAAAAAAAAATTAAATACAAACAATAACTAAATATTTTTTTTTTTTTCTAGATACTAAATCAATTAATTTTTGCGCTATGCACTGAAGCGAACAAATGCGAAACAAGCATTGACGAACACCGACTTCAAGTTTTATCGAACGGAATTCAATTCGTACAGTGGTTTTCATTGGTCGATCCTCAATTTCAAGATAGGAGTCGAAATATGATACATTTTATTCATTCGACAAATTTATTTCAAAACTGGACGAATGATCACAGCAGTTGAAAGTAATATATGGATGTTTCGGAATTGCAATTGCAATTGAGTTTAATTATTCCTTCCAGAACAACTTTTAATCAATCTCGGAGACGTGGAGTCAATTTTAAATGACTACACTTATTTATTGCGTTATCATTTTGAAAATAATTTATAATTTTATGTACAAACAAAGTTTGAGATTTTTAATGAAAATTAAAATGAAATGAATTGATTTTAACAATGCTTTGTCACTTGGATGTGAAATGATGAAGAACTGATGATTTGCACTGAATCAGAAATCAAATCCTTTGCTAATTTCAGATTTTTTTATTTTTTTATTTCTGTTTGTGGTTTATTGGTCTGGTTTTCCATTCAATAAATTTATTTACTTATTGAAGTTTTTATTCGAGTGAAAACTTCATATTTCTCTGTCACTACTAGGATGCGCTGTGGTATGAATCCGCACGGGTTCGAGAGTAAATCGTGTCACGTGACTTAAACTAGACGTTGACTAGGTAGAAAACGTGTGTTTGTGATTTAAAATGTCACTTTTGCAACAGTTTTATGTCAGAAACCGACATTTATTAGTTGACGCAATAACGTGAGCAATAGTGAAGGAGGGTTTGAGGCTGTAATTGCGCAGGAAGACAGTCACAGTCATGCATCATTCTCTCGCTGTTCGGTTTGAAAATGCGCAAATATCGAATTCAATGCCATTTTTTCAACTACTATAGTCTTTTTTAACGGTAATTGAGATAATTTAAGAAAGTTTTATTCAGTTTTGTAATTGTAATTTTGGTTTTAGTTGTTTTTCAACATCAATCTTAGTTTTCAAGATGGCGACGTTCCAGAACAACATGAAAATTATTTGAGAATAGTGTGGCGGTGTAAAATCCAACTCTCTACCTCCTCGCGGTCACCCCTGGTTATGATTCTTGGTTTTAATGCCAAAATCAAACTAAAAGAGAGCTCTGGTCATATATTTTTACTTTTGGTATTGTAAGACTGCATTTGAATATATGAGTGTAGCATTTACCACTATAATTATTCGAACCTGCATTTGTTTCTAGTTTGCATGAAGTTTTCTTCTGTGAAAACGACAGTTTGAATTTGTTCTCGTGGAAATTCTCTATAATCGAGTCGTGTGGCTGATTTTTGTCCAGATTTTTGCGAGGTTTTATTTATTTCATCGTGGAACTGTATTTGCTGCTTGGTTTTTGTTTTGGTAATCTTTTATATTTGATGTAAATTTGTAAAACAAATTATTAATTCTCTGGTGTAAAAAATAGCAGATTTATACTTATGAGTTGTTTGGTTTTCTTAAATCCATATCGTTCTCTTTCTTGTAGTGTTTATTTTTTCATGGTTTGTTTTGGTTTCTTGAAGCTCCAATGTACCTTCTATTTTTCCAATGCTCAATAAAATAGTTGGTAAAATGGTTTGTGCCACCGCCACCGTGTTTAGAGGTTTGATGTGACAAATTCGTCGTTTTAACTAGGACCACAGGTGTTTGATAGGGTTCACGTCAGGTGACTGACCTGGCCACGGTAAAACATCAATTTTCTTTGTTTTAAACCATAGTTATCATGCTGATAGATAAAACACTTTTGGCAATTTAAGTTTTTTCTTGGACTGGAGTAGGTTATTCAGCAAAATATCTCAATACACTTCTTTAGTCATATAATTTCAGGAATAATATAGTTGTCCCACACCATTCCAAACCATGATAGAACCTAAGAATTAAATAAATTACAGACATAAGTTGGTTTTTATAAAGTAGATTTATTTTTTACCTCCTACATGCTTTATTGTTGGTCTCAAACACTAGTCGGGTTCGAAAATGATTTTGCACTGAATGACCAGTGCAAGTGGTTGTGCAAATGTCGGAGGAGAAAACTTCCAAGCCCAGCCTCCTTGTGGCCTCTCCTGGGTACTCCGGTTTAGCACTTTGTTTTTCCTCTGCAGTGGTGCTAATGGGTCCTCTGGTTATGTCTCTCCTTCTTTTTTGCTCCTCTTTCTCTTCTGTGACTTTTGTCTTTGTGTTTTTGACCAATTCTTTGGTAATGTAATGCTAAATTCCATTCTGCAATGGAATGTAGGAATGCTGCATTCCATTCTGCAATGGAATGTAGGAATGTAGTGTTTATCAATAGTCAAGTGTGTGTGTGTGTGTGTGTGTTTATCATTTTCAGCCCTAATTAGTATTGAACATGCGCCCGGCACTCTCCCCTCTGGATCTTGACACTTTTTCCTTTTGCCTTGGGGGAGAAAACTTCCAAGCCCAGCCTCCTTGTGGCCTACCCTGGATACTCCATAGTGGTTATCATTGGTCAAATGTGTTTGTCTGTGTCAGATTTATATTGGTCAAATTTAGTATGTCAGTTTCAGTATGTCAGATTCTATCTATCTATGGATACTCCATTGCAGCACTTTGTTTTTCCGCTGCAGTGGTGCTAATGGGTCCTCTGGTTATCTATCTTCTTTTTTGGCTCCGCTTTCCCTTCGGTGGCTATTGTCTTTTGTGTTTTTGACCAATTCTTTGATAATGTAAGACTACATTCCATTTTGCAATGGAATGTACGAATGTAGTGTTTATCAATGGTCAAATGTGTTTGTCTGTGTCAGATTTATATTGGTCAAATGTGTTTGTCTGTGTAGATTTATATTGGTCAAATGTGTTTGTCTGTGTCAGATTTATATTGGTCAAATGTGTTTGTCTGTGTCAGATTTATATTGGTCAGATTTGGTATGTCAGTTTCAGTATGTCAGGTTAAAAGACGTGTATGGCCTAAGTCGCCGCTTGCGTCTATAAACTCAATTCTATCTATCTATATCTATTCCTTCATGACTTCATCTAATCTACCACCATTTCCACAATTTATTCTCTGGTCATTGCCGATATTTTTGTTTTTTGCTTTTGGTTCATTTTTTCTCTTTTTAGGTCTCCCTCATTTTGGTTGCTCCTAACATTTTCAAGATCATTTTCCTGAACGACATTTTCTAGATCATTTTCCTGAACGACATTTTCCAAATTATTTTCCAGATCATTTTCCTGATCTTCGCGATCCTGCACCTATGAAATGTCGTGAAATGTTGTGAAAAAACCTGAAACCCGTGAAATCCCATAAATCCCAGTTGAAATTTTGTTGAATTTCGTGGGATCTTATGAATTCTGTGGAAAGTTGTGAAATCTTGTGAAATCCCATTAAATCCCAGCTAAAATTCCATTGAATCCTGTGCAATATGACGTCATTGATATTGGCCAATCAGATCACATTCGTTTTTAAAATAAACTTGGCGGCCATTACGCATCGAGCCTGAACAGGAAGTGACCGATCCTGCTAAATAACATTAAAATAAATTAAAAAACGAATGTATACCAGAAACCTTCGCGGGAGTGTACTCAACAACTTCCCAAAGTTTCATGGCGATCGGATGAATGGTGTAGTAATGCATAAAGGACAAACAGACAGATGTACATTCGCTTTTACATACCTTATATTAACTTCACTTTATTATATATACTACTCTATTTCATAAGTTTATGAAATGTTAAATAAAGAGGGTCAGAAAAATTGAAATTTCTTAAAAGCTGTAATACTAACAGACAAATGGTTTTAAGAGGATTTATAGGAATGATAGAGCTATCAATTTGTGAAAAATTGTTGAAGATTTAATAAGTAGTTACTGAGAAAAAGAATTAAAAACCACCAATATCAGGTTTTTGGATTTTTGACGATATCTCGAGAACTGTTGAAGATAAAATTAAAAATTAAACTGATTTAGGATGTTCAATTTCTTGGGCGCCTGAGTCGCCGCTTGCGTCTATAAACCTAATTCTCTCTCTCTCTCTCAATTTCTTGGGCAACTTTTCTAAATTTGATGTCTGGGTCTGCAAAGCGCTCAAAAAAAGTCATAATGGAGCTATGTAATGGTTGTCAACAATCAAATTTTCAAAAAATAATTGCGGCCAGAATTCTTGATGAATTAAGTCATACATCTTGGATGTGTTAGAGGTATATACTCAGTTAAACATCTGTCACGGGCGTAAAATGTGTTTACGCGTTCCTTTTGTGTTTCCCTTAATAAACCCAAATTTTGCTTTTAACAAATTTACATGTCTTGTTTTTTGTGTTGCGTTTATCCATTTGTGTGTCTGGCCAAGGCCGTTTGTGATGACTACTCATTTGTCATGTAATCCCCCCGTGTTATTTTGGTCCTACAGTTGGAATGACCCGACTTTGTGCATGTTAAGTGAGTGACTCATACTACTCCTGCACTCTCGTTGGTTCCTCACTTTCTGAGGGCCAATGAGGATGCAGTATGAGTTTTTATGTACTTTTCCAAGTTTTTGGAGTTCACTCTCTCTCCTGCTAGCGAACAGCACACAACTAGTAGAGGGCTGGTTCCTTCACCCTTGTTTGAAGGTCATCTCCAACTGTATTTTCATGTGTTTTCTTTCTGCATTCTTCTCTAAGTATTCACCCGTATTTTTAGAGCTTATGTGGCGCATAACCTAGCTGGACCTGGTCAGAATAATAGTAAATTGTATACGCGTGCATTTATTATTCTAAAAGACAAAGGCAAGAAGAATGTTCACTTTGCTTGAAATAGTTTAGTTGGGATCCGCCATCTTGTTTTCCAGATTAGGCTTCCACCTTTGAGTGATACTAGGTTTAGATTAGATTCTATTCTCTCACTTCTTAAGTGATTAGGTGGTTTTAAACGGCATTCTTTTTAGAGAGTAAGTTAATATCAACCTGAACTACATTTTTATTTGTATCAATCGACACGAATGCGGTGGTTACGAACGCCTCTAGTTCTGTAACCATTCAGGGCCTCATTCAAACCAGGGCTCTCTCGTTTTCGAGGTATCAAGCGTCTTTCAAACGCATGGCGACATACCGGTCCGTGATTCGTGGTGCCGAAACCTTGGTTCATGGTATTTTCTGAAGTCTTGCCGTGAATTTGGGGATTGAAGTTTGCAGTTGAAACTGGGGAATTTAGTTGTTCATCTTTCATATTTCTTTATTTATTTTTTCCTTTGTTTGTTTATATATCTTTGACAATTATAAGAGTGTCATTGCTCGTGATATGCTAATTGCACTTGCGGGACTTGTCTATGTTCTTGTTTACTTAGTATCCTACTTTGGTTTTCGAAATACAATAAGTTTTTTTTGTAGTCATTTATAGCGCGTGCGTTTGGATGTGGACCAAGTATAGGGACGCTGTTTTGGGAACTCGTTTTTCCGAGTCCTCATCAAATGCGTCTGGTAGTTCCGTAATGGATGATCCTAAGTACTTGGTTCGCCCAGTAGTACATAAGGGAAATCCTAGCTTTAGTGTTTTAGGGACGATCTGGAACGGAAAACGGCTAATCCGTTAGTACGTCAGACAAGGTCTATGTCCGATGCTATGCGTAGTTGTGATTTGACCAAGGTGGACGAGTTGCAAGGTGTGGATGATGATTGCAATGCGTTTGATTGCAAAAAGGAGATGCTGTAAGACGGGCTCACAAACGAGACTCGCGTCATTTTCTA